>JAGDYQ010000336.1:330721-584058 GCA_021962125.1 Bulinus truncatus
AATGCAGGTGAATATAATCACTCAGTTGACCAGTGTAATCAATACCAATGCAGGTGAATGTAATCACTCAGTTGACCTGTGTAATCAATACCAATGCAGGTGGATGTAATCACTCAGTTGACCTGTGTAATCAATACCAATGCAGGTGGATGTAATCACTCAGTTGACCAGTGTAATCAATACCAATGCTGGTGAATGTAATCACTCAGTTGACCTGTGTAATCAATACCAATGCAGGTGGATGTAATCACTCAGTTGACCTGTGTAATCAATACCAATGCAGGTGGATTTAATCACTCAGTTGACCAGTGTAATCAATACCAATGCAGGTGAATGTAATCACTCAGTTGACCTGTGTAATCAATACCAATGCAGGTGGATGTAATCATTCAGTTGACCAGTGTAATCAATACCAATGCAGGTGAATATAATCACTCAGTTGACCAGTGTAATCAATACCAATGCAGGTGAATGTAATCATTCAGTTGACCTGTGCAATTAATACCATTGCAGGTGAATGTAATCACTCAGTTGACCAGTGTAATCAATACCAATGCAGGTGAATATAATCACTTAGTTGACCTTTGTATGTGTGTAATTGTGTATTTTGTTTATTTCCTAAATGCACAACGCAGATTGAGAAGTATAGAAACGATCCCTTTGTTAAAAATACTTGTAATATCTAAAATTACCATATTCATTTTCTTATAAGTAGTTAAATTTTAAAATTTTTCCCATTCTGGTCATAAATTTTAGCCACGAAGGAAACCTCTCCACGATTTTTGTCACATGTCACACATTTCAACTCACACAAGTCTCTCTCAATGTTTACACGACCAACACTGACCTGATCAACACTGACCACTGGACTGTCTTCTCTATCATCAAACAATCTCAAGGATGTGTGGCTGGCCTCAATGACATCAAACACCACATGTGTGGCTGTGACCACATTAAACTCCCACCAAATGTGGCTAGCTTTGTTCGAATGTTTACATTCCTTGCAACGACATGTTGTGTAATTCTTTCCATGCTTAACTCCATATTGACCTCTACATCCATCAGTAAACTTCTCCACAACACTCACCCACCCACTTCCTATTCTGTATTGTGTTTGGTCGCTCATATTGTAAAATTGATATGGAACTTTTGTGTTTGATCAAAACTCTGGTATGTCTGGCTGGTCATTTTAACATTAACTCTGACTGTCATTTCAGCTGTAATTTTTATCAGGTTATACAGATCCTTGTCACGGTGACCTTCAGGTAAATGGTTTAAGGTGACTGTATCAACAGGTATATACTGTGGATGACCTGTATTCTTCTTACAGCCATTTCGATGTTTGTGTAGATCAGCTTCTCCATCACCTGAGACCTGAGTTT
Source organism: Bulinus truncatus (assembly GCA_021962125.1). Lineage (NCBI taxonomy): Eukaryota > Metazoa > Mollusca > Gastropoda > Planorbidae > Bulinus > Bulinus truncatus. The sequence continues at coordinate 332,104 of JAGDYQ010000336.1, forward strand.
CATGATCAGCTGAAGTAAAATTTTTAAAACATTGACAATATTTTTTATTACCATTTAACAATTTACCTAATCTCATTTTCGAATGTTATTTTTCTAATGTTCAATCAATTTGTCTAAATAACCAAAATATTAAATAGGAAACATTTTGTAGTTTATCAAGAAATATTTCTTTACCTTTTAGAATATGATTCTGATGTTGTTGATGTACTTTTTAGTAACATTTATAAATAATTTTTGAGATCATTTACATTGATAATATACAATTTCAAAAAATTACAATACAAATGGTCTAAACAGTATGTACAGTCGTCTCTGTGTCCAACAGTTTCATCTGTGAAATAAATATTTCAAAATTATTTTAATGACAATCAACAATAAAATTTAGAATGTTGACTGGCCCCACTACACTTTACTAGCTGTGCCTGTCTGTTGACTGGCCCCACCACACTTTACTAGCTGTGTCTGTCTGTTGACTGGCCACTTTACTAGCTGTGTCTGAAAGTTGGTGGAACGAATAGACACATCAACATATATGTTATACACTTGGTGGAACGAATGGACACATCAACAGATATGTTATACACTTGGTGGAACGAATAGATACATCAACAGATATGTTATACACTTGGTGGAACGAATGGACACATCAACAGATATGCTATACACTTGGTGGAACGAATGAACACATCAACAGATATGTTATACACTTGGTGGAACGAATGAACACATCAACATATATGTTATACACTTGGTGGAACGAATGGACAAATCAACAGATATGTTATACACTTGGTGGAACGAATAGATACATCAACAGATATGTTATACACTTGGTGGAACGAATGAACACATCAACAGATATGTTATACACTTGGTGGAACGAATAGACACATCAACAGATATGTTATACACTTGGTGGAACGAATAGACAAATCAACAGATATGTTATACACTTGGTGGAACGAATGAACACATCAACAGATATGTTATACACTTGGTGGAACGAATAGACAAATCAACAGATATGTTATACACTTGGTGGAACGAATGAACACATCAACAGATATGTTATACACTTGGTGGAACGAATAGACAAATTAACAGATATGTTATACACTTGGTGGAACGAATGAACACATCAACAGATATGTTATACACTTGATGGCGCTTTATCTCCTATCTGAGTCAGCGGTATATATTTTGGCCACCCAGGTCCAGGTATAAAAACTGGAAATCGAGATCAAGAGATGGCTGGGAATGAGAGTCATAACCATGTCCGTTATTGTATGAACGCTGAATGTCATTAAAATGACAACATAATTTATAAATGCTGAATGTCACTGCAAATAAACAACATAATCTATAGGTGTTGTGATGCCATTCAAACGACAATATAATATATAAGTGTCGAATGTCATTAACATAACATCATTATCTATAAGCTATAAGTGCTGGGTGTCATGCCATTAAAACAATATAATCTATAAGCGCTTGGTGTCATTCAAACGACAACATAATATATAAGTGCTGGGTGTCATGTTATTAAAACGACAACATAATATATTAGCTACCATTAAATGTAAACGTATATTATATATATATATATATATTAATTAAATTCGAATCATTGCCTTTGCATGGTGAAGGTAGTAGTTTCGAGCCTTATCAACACCATTGAACCGACCAATGAGTATAGTTGCATCCCCATTACTATTGTAACTTTTTTTTATTGAAGTTACATGTCATTAAGGTTATCAGTCAAAACAAAATTCAGTCAATCTAAACATGGTGCGAGTGTGGTAGGAAGACCTACCTGGAGATATAATGTGTAGTTTAGACAATACTTTTTGAAGTGTAATATAGAAGTAGCATTGTGTAGTTATATAGTACATGAAGTTGTTTGTAATATGTAGGCGTTGAATTGAATGTAACCTGTCCGAGTAGTACTTGGTCAGCGTGAATAGACCTGCCTGAAGTGCACCTTAATAGCCCTGACACCTAGCCGTTCTGGAGGGAGCTTAGACTTAGACGGCCCAGGCTTGAAAGGTCACTGGACAGTATATTGTAATAACTGATGCTTTATAATATAGTATAATTATTGTATGTTAATACTATTTGGGCCATATTCCAGTTTCTATGCTGTATTAATTTAACTGGGTTGGCGATGGGAATCGACATATAAATATAAACTTTTCTGTATATTAATTTAAAAGTTGTATTAAAGTTATTTGTGTGATTTTAATCAAGAGTCATTGATTTGTATATGATATATCCATATTTATTAATGTGTATGTCCAACATACGGGTACCCGGGTGAACATCTCGCCTATGTACCTCTGGACAATTTTATCACTTTTATCTGATGTATATATGTAAATATGCATTTATATACAAATTAGACATTGTCAGGGTATGGATGCGGTGGTCTCTTTTATATATTTATTTTTAATTACTTTCTTTAACTGCACAACTTATACAAGTTCATAACACCTCCAGTTTTTAACTCGAAATCACTTTATTGAATAATCATAAGAACTAGTTATTCGATAATGAACATTGACCATTAAATCATGTCTCTACGATAAATACCAGTTGTCCGTTCTTTTAATACAATAAATACTTCTTCCTAGCCCTTCCGTTCCTTCCTTCTTCAAACTTAAAACAAAACAAAAATAACCAAAACAATGTTCTATCTCTTTCCTCGTCAACCGTCTGTGTCTCTTTCTTTCCTTTTCTTTTCCCCCGTTCAATAACACGTTCATTAGGTGCGTCACCGTACTACAGGGAATTCCCTCTAAGATCTACATTAATACAATAATTAATTGTCTATCTATATAACTATCTAACAATGTGTCTGTCTAATTATCTATGTCTGTATATGTCCTTACAGACATACATGTATATTTGCTATAAACTTCTTTTAGTTAGCTTTAATTGGTTTAATGTTGTTGTTTTTTTTTAAATGTACCTTGAAACTTTAACCCCGATAGCTACGAATCAATACATTTTGAGTTAGAGAGGCTATCACAAAAATAGTTTACTTTAGTTAAATTAATCTAATAAATGAATATTTGATTCATTTTTAAAATATCGTTAACACTTCTAAGAGATTACGAGCAACGTCAGTGTAAAAGATATGTATATCGTTATTAAGTTAGTAAAATAACGAAAATAATTATTAAAATTCAAAAACTAAATGTTAGTCAAAATTTATCATTTAGCAAAATTCAAGCTAATATATATTTCAGTTTACAATGTCTTATAACTTCACAAAGTTTTCTATAAATTATTAAGATGAGACCACAAGGGGACGAATGGTTGTGTATTAAGGCACTGACGACTGTCGATATAAAGGTTCGTGGTTTGATGTACTGTGAGATGCCTCCATATTCTCCATTACACTATCGGCCCTAATTTTTATAACCATAAGAACAGTCACATGAATGGTTTATAGGATCTAAGAGATAGCATCTCATTCTTAAAAGGACGTCACACAGATGAGACCATAGACCATTACATGGTGGATCTAGAAGCATAGATAAATGACTATTTGTATTGAACTATATCAAACTTTGATCTATGTATTTTATTTATACATCATTAGTACACGCTAAATTTTCTGGACTTCACTTGGCATTTATTTTATATTTTACTTAATATATTATAAATTTGCTATTTCAACTAAATTTGTAAAAAAAATATTTACTTTTGAACATCACTGCCTCAAAAATCTGCTGTCGTACAACAAACTCTATCTGAATATAAATAGTTTAGAGCGACATAAAAGATGGCAATAAACAGAAAATTTAATTAGATATACATTTCTTTATAAAATAAAGTAATCTTTTGATTTGTATATCTATTATTTAAATTAAAGTAAAAAAAAATATCTCAAAGGAATAACTAACGACTATTTCATTTTAGTTCATAATAAAATTTGATTATGTTGAAACATCTGTAATTGACATAACAATGCAATACTTTTATTACAGTTTACTAATTTATCCTCATTACTCTTCTACTATTTCCTTCTCTGACACCCTACATCTTTTGCAAATGTGATTGTTAACAAACGGTATGATCATGTGTAAAATAACTAATGTAAACATGACATGAACACTCAGTAGATTTGATAACACAAGTATTTTTATTGTGAAATATTAAGCAAGCTTAATAAAATGAGACTAACCCTTTTTGTGAAATATTATTAAATTGAGATTTATTTGTAAGAAAACGTTTTTGACGAAATAAAAATAATAGTTTCAGCAAAGTAAAATAATAATGATTTGTTCATTTAAAAAAAGACATTTCATTGTAGATTAACAATTTTTGTAGGTATCTAGGCTGTAATTTAAAATGTGAATTATTCTTTATTTTCTGTTTAAATGTAATCATTTTACTTTTTCACATGTATACAGTGGATCAAAGTTCGTCATATTTAGTTTAGACTACATAATTTGGTATTGTTACCCTTTTAAATAAAATTTAAACACGCTTTACGCTATTGTGTTTCAAGCCATATATTTGATAAATCAATTTTTCTTAATATGTATATCTCATGTACAATTTAATGTAAAAAAAATGTTGTTTTTTTTTACTGTGCTTTTTGTTTTATATCTCAACATTTTTATCAAAAATGAGTCTTTGTCTAAAGTTTTACTTAGTTATTTAATTTATTCTTTCATTTTTCTTGTCACAAAGTAACTTATACTTGTTGATTGAATACACTTTTTACTTTCATTTATGTTAATATTGACTATCAAATTTTTAAAATGATCTCAATCTTCATTGCTCAAATTAAAAAAAAAATTATGGACGTTAAAAATGAAATAATTATTTAGTTTTGAAAATACAATTATTATTTATCTCTTAGTTTTTCCTTGCAAATATTAAGTGAAAGAAGAACATTTTGATAAAGATTTAAAAAAGTGTCTTCAATGATTCAGAATGTTCTTACAGTCAATGTTGCTAATTTTCTCAAAACTTTAAGTTTGCTTATAAATATGTCTCAACAATTCATAGTGGTGGACAGGCTACATAAAACGATGTGGCATCAGACGATAAATTTAGTTGCTAACGCAGATGCTTAGAAGGCCAGAGGGGACAAGATGCGTCATAGGAACAATCCATCTGTAAACTTGTCCCCTTCACTCACCATCCCACTTCCTGTTCTCAAGTTTGTTTTGTCTCTCATATTGTAAAATGGATATGAAACTTTTGTGTCTGGCCAAAACTTTGGTCTGTGTGGACTGGTCATTTTAACACCAACTCTGACTGTCAGGTCAGCTGTGAGTTTAATGTATTCATACAGATCATTGTCACGATGACCTTCAGGTAGATGGTTTATGGTGAATGTATCAACAGGTATAAACTGTCTATGACCTGGATTCTTCTTACAGCCAATCAGATGTTTGTGTAGATCAGCTTCTCCACCTTCTGACACCTGAGTTTCATGATCACCTGGAACAGACAAATCAACTTACAATTTTAAAATAGAAAATATATCAACATGCTAGTCATTGCTAAACATAACAATATCAAACATGTCAAGTCCACATATTATGTCTGATATATAATCACAATGTAAATAATATTAATAAATTGTGTTTGATTTTACCATAAAGTTGTTGTTTCATTGTGTGAGTTTCACTGTCCACCAATAGACTTTAGACCTCAGGTGTAATATATTTTTTAAATCTGAAATAAACAAATCAATAATTCATTTAGATAATATTATAGTTAAGAAATAAACATATTCCAACTCAGGCTAGTTAACTTAAAGAAATACATCTCAATATAAAGTAACATTTAACATTTGAATGAAAACTTCTCTTACCCACAATTCATGTAATAAAAAAACTTACCATTAAGTTATTCTTCTATTATTTCAGTTATTGAATTTCTCCAACTTCTGACATCTGAATTATTTTTTTTACCTGCAATTTTTAAAAAAAAAACATAAAATGCATTAAGATTCTTAACTTTAACGAAATCAGAATATATATTTAGATATTATGTTTATATTTTAAATATATATTTTACCTCCAAGTGTTTCTATTCACTCTGTCAGTTACACTGTCTACCAAGAGACTTGGGAACTCAGCTAAAAATAAATACATTAATATCAGGTATTATGGCAAATTGTATTAATCTTTACACAAATAATTTATATCATTTGTATATTTTTTTATCATTTTCAGTAATATCGAGTAATGACTGAGTATCTGTCTAAAGGTTAAAGATAAATAAAATAACAATATTGGAAACATCTTTTACATTTCAAGTCGATGTCTACCTGAATATTGACATTTAAAACAAAAAAAAATGATTTGAGATTCTATTTCAAAAGAAAACAATGTTAGCATTTTTAAAAAATTGAGATTAACTATTTTATGAATTGAAAAATGTTTTCAGCAACATTGTAATTCAAAAAAGTGTTTGTCTTCTAGTCATTGAAAGTTTAACCAAGTAAACATTTCAGCTTATTTTCTTTCGAAATATTATGCATTATTGTTTGCTTTCATGGCTCATTTTTTTTATCAGGCCAAATTAATTTTAATAACAATTTCAATCATAACATAACATAAATTATTCAATTTATTTAAACCTAGTAATCTGCATGATATTTTATTGATAAAACCTTACCTATAAAACTGGTTTTGAATATATTTTTATGTTAAATACTTGAAGAATTAATACTATCCGATGTTACATTAATGAGACAATTTTTTATACTTTTAAAAAAATTAAAAAGATAAATGTTCTTATTTATTCGCTACAACTTAAAGAAATATAATTGGACGTTTTTTTTATGAAAAAACATGTTTCATTCTTTAAAGAGCTTTTAGCATTATGTTGTTCTACAATTAAAAACTTATAAAGTAACGAAAAATAATATTAAGTGAATTAATAAATCAAAAAAAGTTGAAAAGAGATAAATGTACACTAGTTTTAATAAACACACTTAAAGCTAAACAGTAACATTTGAAATGTTCATTTATGAACCACTGATTTAGATATTTAATAAATAAGTGATTCTTAATGTAACGGTTATGAACAAATTGTGGGCTGCTAACAAACTTCTAATGGGTTTTGACAAATTGGGAAATGCAGGGTGGAGCGTATAAAGTATTTTGTCTCCTACTCACCTACTATGGAGACAAGCTACTTTTTCAAAATTTACTATGTACATTCTTATTTAAAATTAATATATAACAATATATATATATATATATATATATATAATATATAATAAATATTATATTAATATATACGAAGAAAACTATAACAGCTATTTAATAAAATAGAAAATAATTTTGTAAAAAAAAAAAAAACGAAATGATTTATAAAAATAATATAAATTTCTAATACCAATCAACAATTAAAAATTTGCATAAAATTAAAACAAATTAAATTGAACAAAATTTAAAAATAAATTTTAATCAAGTCAGAACTGGCGAAATATTCAATGAACATTTTCAATTCAAAAGATAAAAAATCTTTTTTCATAAAAGCTTAGACAATATAAATCTTATAGCATCTGAAATTTAATTTTTTTTTTTAAAAGTATTTTGCAAATATTTAGATTTCTTTTTTTGTAGCATGAATAATATTTTCTCTGCGTCTCCGGTGAAATAAAATAAACTAATTATTTCGAGTGATAAGCTCATACTCCCAGTCAAGCACTAGCAACTACAGATTCAAGAATTATTTTAATATTGAATAAAAGTGTATGACAAATATAAAATTATTAGGTGGAAAACATAATTTTTTTTTTAATTTAAAAACTTCGTATTATATTGATATATTGTAGATAACTGTAAACACTCTCAAAGTAATTGATGTAAAAAAAAATGCCATGGCAACTTCGCCGAAGTTATTTACAAAAATTAAGTCTTATTGCAGCGGATAAAAACTAAAGCTAAATACATGCTTGATTAAATTGCTACAATTATTATAACATCTGTTAAATCTTAAAATTTAAGAAAAAAAACTATCATTTAATGAATTTTAATGCAACAAGCAATCTATCTGATAGTGGCAGATGTAAAATGTAGCCAGGAAGATGCTAACATTAAAACGAACCATTTAAACTTAATTAATTACAGTCTGTAATTTCTCTTTTAAAAATTCTAACTTAATAATTAAAAAAAAATGGAGAGCAACTTAAATGCCAATTTATTATTATTTTTTTTTCAAATATCATATTGAATTGTAGAAATTAAATAATAATAATAATAGATAATAACAGATTAGTTAGTCAAATTGGCATCAAACCTTCGTCTTTTGATACAACCAAATAGACAGTATCGATACATAATATCATATTATTGTTTGATTTTTTTATATTTACATTGTATTAAGTTACTTGAGTATTTTATTGAAAAAAGGCAATGTACGTCATAATCTGTGGTGTGTTTGTTTATGACACTATGTAATTATAATTGAAATAAAACACACTAATAAATGGCCATAACATGTTCAATATATTATAAAATAAAATTCTTGACTGCTTAATACCAATATCTTTAGTTTCGATCCAACTAAGATCGATATATGAGACCAGTTTTTCTTCAACTTAATACATTTATCTTTAGTATAATTCAATCATCTTTGATTATCAAATCCTGCATGTTGAAAGAAAAAAAAATTAAATAAATATTTTAAATTTTCTTGTGAGGCTAGAGATAAGTTAATAATGTTCAAACTAAACGAATTACGGATACTCACTATATAGAATATAGTGACCAACAATGGTGAACAGCAAACTATAATTTCCGTATTTATACTAAAACTAGGACCAAAAATAATTTCAACCATAGTTAATTAAACTATTTAACTGTTTATTAAAGAGTTTTACAACTTACCTTAGCTAGACTAAACATATTGACTAATTTTGTTACTTCTTTCTGTTTATTCTGATTGCAGTGTAACACCCATATGACTGACTCAAAAGAAATGTTTCCGAACTGACGTAGCTTTCATAGTTCTATAAATAGTACGGTACTTTCCATTTTTAAATATTCGGTAATTCCACAAACATGACTTAATACAGCATTTTAGAAATTCAATTAGAATAAAAACTTGACCTGATTAAAAAAAAAACAGTTACATTTTTGATATCAGCAGTAAAAATAGAACTAAAAACTTGAACAAATTTACAAAACTCTGACCTCAAAAATCACGCAGACCAGTGTAATAATTATCAGATACTGGGCCAAGTGAGCGATTTACTAAGCCACAACACTCAACGACATATCTAACCAATCAACATGTTGAATGTTGTCTGCCTGTGTCTTTCTTTTTACTCCTGCCGTTAGACTAACTAAAACTAATACTTACTCAACATATTTTTTTAGAGTTTTTCAGTTTGTAAAAATTGAAATTTGTTTTTGTTCTTTATACTAGTCAACAGAGGCCCGGTACCCGGACCGGCTAGTAGGCACGAACTTGGAGTTGAAAATGGTGATAAATATATTTGAGCGCATAAACTATCAATTGAGCATATCTTTGTACTCGGAGTGTCTCCAAAGATAATTAATTGTAGACAAAATACATTTAAGTATAGGGACACTTGTTTATTACATCAAATAAAATTTTTATTTTATATAGTTCATCCCAAAGAAACTAATCATCATTATAGGTACACAATGTTAACAAGAAGAATCCCCGACAATTTAAACTTTTGAATCTAACGTCCAACTATACATAATTTGTGCACACAGCACCAAAATCATTGATGAATCTAAATTCAACCATAGTATTTTAAAGGACTCTTTTTAAACAGTTCTTCATTTTGTGTTTTATCATGTTCAAAATATTGTATTAAATAAAAAAGGGTCGACGTATGTACGTGCCAAAGAGATTTTCTACTTGTATAGTACTTGGTTTATTTACTGTTATCAGCACCGTATCGTGAAAATTCTACAGCAGGGGCCAAGCATTCTACAGCAGGGGGCAGACAATAGCAGGCGGCAGGCAATAATAAGTAGAGCAAATAAGCAGAGGGGGACTAAATGCTGGGGGGGGGGGAGGCTGCACCCCGCACGCTACGGGCCTGACTGTTATACACATTGTGTTATAGTAAAATATATCGTGCCGAAAATATTGTCAACCCGATGCACGTTTTATTACAAAAACTATTATTACCTTTACTTTACTTAACGAACATACCGTTTTGAATAGCAGCAGAATCAAGAGGCATTCATATATCAGTTAAGGACGCAGGACAGAAGTAAATATATAGCCTATTAATAAAGAAATAAATATCAGGCTGATTATTCGGGTGTGTCTGGTTATTCTAATTGATCTGATTCACTGTTGTTGTCGTATTGGTATATTCAATATATGACGTGTTGCACATATTTATCAAGACAATTTGTAAATGAATTACTCTTAAGCGCAAGACTCTCTTTGGCAATGGGCCAAGTAGTGAACAATCGGACAAATCTGTCTTAAACCGGTTTTTGATGTCTGTTAAATACGTCATCTTAAAATGTCTAGTTTGTTATTCTGGTATTCTAAAAGATCTATTAAAAGGAAAAAAAAATTCACAGCAATTAAAAAGTCGGAACAATTTGCTGGCAGTCATTTAGCGAAACAAATTGAATTTATTTCTATTATCATTAAAAATGAATTAATTGGTCCAACAGTAATGCTAATTATGTAGGCCAGAATTAATAAAGGACTCAACTCTATCAGCCATTATTCAAAGTCTATGGTTCAGATAAATATAAAAAAGGTGATTGAATCATCTCTACGTAGCCGTGCTACGTGTATAAAGGAATTACAATAAATCATCTCTATACAGATATAGATGTAAAATATTTATTTTGACGTGATAAAAGAACTCTTTCCTCTGTAAAAATAAATGTTTAATATTGATGAAACTTGATATTTTATATGGTAAATATTGAAACAGTATTGACCTTGACCTTGTTATATTTTCTTATATAGAGACATTCGATTATTGCCTAACAGTTTTTTTTTAATTAAGTAATTAACTTACTCATATTTCAGACAACATCCCACAATTCCATGACACAGAGTGTCAGACTATAGACACACATCCAACAATGCCATGACACAGTGTGTCAGACTTTAGACAAACCTCCCACAATTCCATGACACAGTGTGTTAGACTTAAGACACACATCCAACAATTCCATGACACAGTGTGTCAGACTTTAGGCACACATCCAACAATCCCATGACACAGTGTGTCAAACTTTAGACATACACCCCACAATTCCATGATACAGTATGTATCGTATACTTCAGATTCAGCCTATTTTTCCCTGTCATAGTGTGTCATGCTTCATTCATCCCGGAACATACCCCAACAAAGTGTGTCACACTTCAGAAATAAATGCCCCCCCCCAACAATCCCTGATATAGCGTGTCACACTTCAGACATATCTCTCTCCCCCAACAATCCCTGCTATAGTGTGTCACACTTCAGACATATCTCTCTCCCACAACAATCCCTGCTATAGTGTGTCACACTTCAGACATATCTCTCTCCCCCAACAATCCCTGCTATAGTGTGTCACACTTCAGACATATCTCTCTCCCCCAACAATCCCTGCTATAGTGTGTCACTCTTCAGACATAACTGCCCCCACAACAATCCCTGCTATAGTGTGTCACACTTCAGACATAACTGCCCCCACAACAATCCCTGCTATAGTGTGTCACACTTCAATGACATTTACGTTTAACAATAGCCAAAAATTATTTTCGAATAATCAGCACAATAGAAATGTTCATTTTGTATGTAATGACATTAGTAAATTGAATTTTAAATCCAGCTCATTTATACTCTACATGCTGTTTATGATTATATACTACTTACTACTTATATCAGAAATACTTTCTGTCAAATAAAAATAATAAAATGTTTTATTGTACATTCTTTAGAAAGGTTAATTTATAAACCAACTTCTTAACGATATAAGAACATATATCATATCGATATTCACATCAGACATTCTGCAACCACTGACTTCATACACTATCAAAAATAAAGCCAAAAATTGTATTTCAGATTCCGTCATTCAATCAATCACCACTTGTCTTTGGACTACTGCTGACTACCACAATGTTTCCACGTTGTTCGATCATAGTCCTCTGATAGAGCTGATCCCCCCTTTTTCCTCTGATATCCCTTATTCCCCTCTTGTTCCTCTGATACAGTTTATCACCTCTTGTTCATCTGATACAGCTATCCCCCTTGCTCCTTTGATACAACTTATCCCCCCTTGTTCCTGTGATACAACTTATCCCCCATTGTTCATATGATACAACTTACCCCCCCCCCATTGTTTCTCTGATACAACTTATCCCCCCTGTCATATGACACAGCTTATCATCTCTGACCTTCACAACATCCACGCTAGCAACACAATTTATTTAGTGATTGCCACATCGTATCTACGGCGACAGTACCACATCTTCATATTATCCCCCTCCCCAGACATTGCTGACATTCACATTAATTATGGTGTTTTATGTAGCCTGTCTGCTACATTCGATTAATGAGGCATACATTTGTGATACATAAACAAACGTAAAGCTTTGGTGTAATTAACTGCATTGTATGTCACGATATTCTGAATCATTGAAGACTTTTTGTAATCCTTATTAATTTGTTCATCTATCACCAAATATTTTAAATGGAAATATATTTTTATAACTACTTAATACTTCATACCAGATTCCAAATATGTACAATTAAAATGTTTGAAAACAATTATACAATTTTTTATTACTTTCTAAAATTTGTTGACTATAAATTCCTACAAAAAAAATTACCATTACCTTTTTTTGACTAGTGGGTTCTTAATTAAATAGTTCAGTGTCACTGCCAGGGGGAGCTACAAGCACATGTCAGGGTCACATGCAGACACACATAGCCAAGTCGAAGAAAGCAGGGGGCACCTTTACTTTTTCTTTATTTTTTCCTCTTTTCTTCTTTTTTCCGAGGGGCACTCCACACCTAGTGCCCCCGTTGGCTACGGGGCTGGTTACATGCCCTTGGTGTACAAACCTATATAAAATGACTTAGCTATTGTTAGGAATGTGTGGTCAAATTGTCCAAGTTAATGAAGTTGGGAGGTACTAAGATTTAGTGATGTCATGAGTTTCATTAAATTATTTTTTTTCTACTAACAAGATCATTACAAAGAGAGGGATAAAAATGTGTCATGTCTTTAAATTCACCTCAATAAATCAACCGGAACATTTTATTTTTCATTGACTTGTTACAATATGATCCACTAATTAAACCTTTATGTTAAAATCTTATTATATAAAATAACACAGTTTATGAAAACACAAAATATAAAATCAGTTTTATTTCTCATGTAGAACTAAATAAAAATAAACATTCAGAAAAAAAAATGTAAAAAAAAAAGGGAAATAAATGCTTAAAAAAATATTTCAGCTGTGACAATGTTCTTTCAAAATGATAGTCTAACTATTGAAACATGAAACAATCTTAACTATCCTAGACACTATCTTGATAAATATTGATATATGTGTTAACCTCCATTTCTATAAATGTTAACTCTCATTACTAAAGATGTTGACCATCTTAAATTAATTTTTCTTTTAACTAGATATTAGAAAATTAAATTTAAACTAATTGAGATGAAAGGGAAGTAATTTGTTTCTATTTTAAATGCTGCACTTTGAAATTAAATATAACCAATTTGAAATTAAATATAAACACATAGCCGACAAAAAAAATATTTTAGAATACCTAGATGCTTATTTTGATGAGAAAAACAAAGAGGAATGATATGGGATTACAATTGTAACCTATGACCTGTCACTGCTCTAACATGCATACACACTGGTTTCAAACTTAAATGAGAAAAATACTAAAATGAAAGTTTTAATTATTTAGTCTCTTATGTCTATAATATTTTTTATTTGAACAATGAAGATTGTTTGAGAATATTTGAAAATTGTGATGGTCAATATTAACATATTAATCACTGTCAATTTTAAAAGATATTAACAAAAAGCTGTTCAAACAACAAGCATGAGTCACTTTGTGACAAGTAAAAATGATAGAATACATTAAATAACTCAGTAAAACTATGGACCAAAAACTCAATTTTAACAAAAAACTAGAATAAATGTTGGGGGTATAAAACAAAAGGCACAGTAAAATAAAAATCAATATTTCTGTACATTTCTGTTAGAAATAGTACATAAGATATCACTATAAAGAAAAATGATTTATAAAATATATGGCTTGAAACTTTATAGCTTAAAGCTAGTTTCAGTTATATTAACAAAAGTTAAAAATGCCAAACAATGTGGTATAAACTAAATGTGATGAGATTTTATCTTTTGATGAAAATACTGTACATATTGAAGCAAATGAAAGAAGAAATAAATCACTTTGAACAGAAATTAATTTTTTCACATTTCAAAATTCTGACAAGGAAACTAAAAATTGTCTATGTTAAATAAATTGTCTTTTTTTTTAAATGTGCAAAAAAAAATATTTCCCATTTTAATTAGTTTTATATAATATTTGCTGAAAAAAATGTTTTCATCATGAAATTTCCTTTTTTTTTATAAAAAAAACAACATCATAATATTTCACAAAAAAGAATAGTCTCATTCTATTCCGCATGCTTTACATTTCACAATAACAATACAGATGTAATCAACTTTATTGAGTGTTCATATCTTGTTTATATTAATTATTTACCACATGATCGTTGCGTTTGTTCACATTTATATAGTAAGCTCAAACAACACTCAGCCTGACTGTCATTGATTTTAAATGTAAATTAATTCAGCTTGTCAGTATTTCTTTAAATTTAATTTAGTTTTTAAATTTCAGATTAAAAAAAAATTAATTCTGAATTAACCTTCTTCATAGAAGTGTGGGGTTGATAGCTCTAGAAAAGCTATACAATATATAAAATACAAATTAAGCTAATCATAAAAATAACACCGAATTATAAATTTTGAGCTACACAAAACCATTTTAATGATTTATGAAAAAAAAATGTAAATATGAAAAACAAAATATCACATTTAAATATTCAGGCAGAAGTCACAATCATTTATACTTGTTATAATTAAATTTATAAAAATTAGAAGGAAAATGCTAATTCTCATTTAAATTAATTGTTTTTTCCAAATTTACAGAATTAACAAAGTGTGGTTTACAAAGCTATTTTAAAGAAACAGAACATTTGAATTGAACTAGCACACATTATCTGAATTATTATTATCATATTTTAGATTCATAGTGGTTCAAGAGGATTAGAATGCAAATAAAACTTATTTCTTATGTTGAAGATTATCAGGCTTTAATATAATGTAACAGTTTTAAAAAATGCATTGATCTTTTTTCTTACTGTCAAACTAGGATGAACATTTCACTCCCTCATCAAACAAAATTTTTAAATAGGTTTATAAATAATAATTTACTGCTAATTCATAACAATTAATTATTATACATCATATTATTACAAACTGAAATATTATATGGTTTGGACATAATCATTATGCATTAACCAATGTGTCTTCCTTTTTTCAAACATATTTTTAACTTATCTTGAAAAGTATAAAATTATCACTTGATTAAATAAAATATTTTGTTTATTTAATACAGTTATCTATTTATTACTCAGTTGAAAATTTCTTTTTATTGTTTCTATGAAACACATTTTATAAGATCATTGGAGAAAAACATTTTCGGTCTCAATAAATATCAAAGTTCACAAAAGAGAAAAAAAAAACATGGTCTTCAAATATTGCAACACATAATTTTAATCCATGAAATGTATTGTTGTAGACACATGATGAAAACATCTGAATATTGATATTCTGTGATTCACTCAGTTGCTGAAAATGTAATGTGGTTTTCTTTGCCCAACATTTAATCCAGAAGAATAAAAGTCTACAATATTATCACAAAGAATGTTCATTAAAAAATGTCTTTAGGTCAATTTCTGTGATATATTCAATGATTAATGCTTGTACACTTCATCAATAGATGAAACTTCTGATCCTTCACCGGAAGTAACATATTCTGCTCCCTGTACAAAAAGAAAATTGTAAGGTGAATCTTTGGTTTAAATTCTTTTTTCTTCTTATTATAAAAAAAATATTATGCAGCATCACCTATTTTACAATTTCATTCTGTTAATATGGCATAATATAAGTAGTGGCAGTTTAACATTGTAGGTGTTTTTTGGCCAAGTCACTTTTAACAGAGAGATTGAAATTTTCTATTGAGAAAGATATCTAATTAAATTAACTGGCTTTTCCTTCGCGAGTAGATGTATGCTATTGTTTCATCAAAAGAAGTAAAATGAAGTAATAATCTGCAGGTAATAAAATTTACAAAACGCCAATAAAAAAACCAGGATAAATCAATTAGTCCCATTTTACCTAAATATTTTACTTATATACTAGTAAATAAATATCATAATTTTACCTTTTCAATTTTCTCATCCAACATTTTAAAGAACTCTATCTGGCTACTGGTTACACTAAAAAAGAAACACAGAAAGCAATTAACTTAAAAAATAAAATAATAATTAAACTATTATATGTATTTACTGGTCTTGTCCAAACTACTAAAGACATACTAAAATGCGGATTGTAAAGATAATATAAATGACAAAAAATGTAGATGTTTAAATAATACAAAGGAAATAAAAAGTTTCCTATTGATAAATTTACATTAAAATAAATAAATTTGCTTCAACTCACTGGATAATTTTAGATGCAGTTAAAGATTTGAAATCTCTCATTGCTCCTTTTGCTGGGGTTTGTTCCTGTTGAAAAAATAAATTTAAAATACCATCAGGAAAATTTGTATAAAAAAAACTGTATCTGGTAATTTTTTTTTTCAATACTACAAATACTATGTATTTTGGGTCGAATGTGTGGTGTAGAGCGCACGATTATCAATCAAGAGGTCCAAGATTGTGCCTCAGAGAGAACTTAGGGATTTTCTCAGGACATGGTAAAAGTCTAACCAGCTTTAAATGGATACCTGACTTTAAATATGAACGGTTAAAGTGCTGGGGATTGTGCTAGCCACACAATCCCATGGCTACAGAAATAGATGAATTCTACACTTCGTTGGCTCCGATGAGCCCTTAGAAACCTATGGGAACTATACATTATATACGTATGTATATGGTAAAAATCCAACATTGGCATAATAAAAAAATTAGAATTAAGTATGTTATTGTTTTAATGTTCTATCTGGCTGTTCTTGAGTTTTGGGAAATTTTAAATCACAACTGCACTTTTTTAAAATGCTCCACTCAATTAATTCAAATCTTGTAGAATCCGAATATATTGAATTTTTGGCTGGAGAGGGATGAGTGGTAGAGCAGTGTAGATTACTTGGCTGTTGTTCTTAAAGTCATGGGTTTGATCCTCTGTGAAGACCAAGGAAATTTATCCAGGACCTTGTGAAATATGATTAATGTACACCGAGCTTTAAATGGACACCTGAATAGAGTTGAGGAAGTAAAGACGGTTGGGCGTTATGCTAACCACACAGCCACTTTATATGCAGTGGTTAAAGAAGCTTCTGTCAGCATGGCAGAATACAAAGAAAAAGTATACTGGAGGGAAGTAAACTAAATTAATTGACCAAGTGCAAGATGAATAAAAGAAACAATATTTGATATTGATGACCACTATTATTCTTTTTTTTTTTTAGGAATTCTAAAAGATAATTTAAAAATTACTTGTGTCCACAACACCCAGGCCAAAAGATATGCAAACAAATTAACAAAGCTTACTGGTTTGGCCATTTCATTCGGTACTTCCAGAAGGAAAGTTTTATTTTGTGACTTCGTAGCACCGTTAGTTTTATCACCATTACCAGTAGATGTGGCACCAGCGGCTGTCTTAGGTGATGAACTTAATGGCACACCTATTTCTTCATTTCTGTCTTTCAACTTGGAGGATTTGCCATTGGAAACTTTCTTGAAGGAGTTTGATCTCTCTATTTGAAGAAAAAAAAAATAATAATTAGCAATGTTGATTAGGTCATAAACCCAAATATTGAAATATAACCTATCAGTAAAACAAAAACTAGTGTCAACATTCAAACAAACAAATTAAACATTAAAATTTTCTATAGAAGATTTTTGAGCAGACAAATGATGAAATTTAAAGGCTGCAGATGAAAATGAATTTTGTATTCTGAAGATTGTTTACATTTTATAGGTTTGTTTAGAAGTAATAATTACTAAAAAAGAAAAATGAATATTAAGCAAGGAAGACTTTGGAAATGTTAATTAATTAATTAATTCCCTTTAGGGGACATCAGAGTAAAACATAAACTCTTTCAATCAGTCAGATTAACTCATATACAGTTTACAAAAGGTTTCATCAAACATATAATCAGTCAATACATATACATTTTATGAAAAGGTTTAATCAGACATATATTCAGTCAATACTTAGAAGTGGAAGGGGGTACTAATTTAATGTAACAGTTAAAATAAATCTATACTATGATAATCTATAAACAATTGATTTAAATTTTACTGCATCATGATATAAACTGTCTATTACATATCTACAACCATGTATGATTTAAATAGCTCACATATATGTATGGTTTAAATTTGACTACATCCATGTATGACTTAAACCATGGCCGTTTTATGGAAAAACAAACTAGATGACGCCTAAGCTAATGCCATCACTGACACATATATCATCATATTCGATTGAATTGAATATGATATGAAATTGTACTGAGTACCATTAATACTAATAGCTCTAAAGTCCATGAAATACTAGGAAAGGCTCTGCCTACAACGATAAATAAAAAAAACAATGATGTATGGCCACACAGGAGCACTGGTCTATGTCAATAGATGACCAATGTCAACCCAGTACAATAGATGACCTCTGTCAACTCCAGCCCCGCTAGGTATGGAGTGCCCCCCCCCCACCACGGCTTAAAAAAAGAAGAAAAAGAGGAAAAAAATAAAGAAAAAGTTAAGGTACCCCCTTGCTGGGTATTGGTGCCTCCCTGCTTACTTTCACCTGGCTACGGGCCTGGTCAACTCAGTGGTCCACAACACTCAGCCTACCATAGACGCCAGAATAAAATGTTCAAGTTTAAAGACAGCACTAACCACTAGCAAACCAATGAAGTTTCAATTCACTCAGGAGAATCGATTCTTCAATAGTATCACGAAACCCAGATCCTCTCCATTTCCTCGTATTAATGTTTGCAATCAGTAACCCCTGACCTATGCCCCTGACTTTTGTAAAGTTCACTTCAGTTTCCATTGCAGTTTTTCTGTCTCTTTTATGTGAAGAGTTCTTACATATAACTTGATACAACAGATCACGGAGTTATAATATTAGAGCACATAGATCACATACTATTTATAGAATGCAGTATGCATTTACGTTATTTTGATTTACATATCAATCTGACTTACATATTTATATGACTTACATATCTATATAACTCTGATATAAATTCATAGCAAACAAATAACTACATGCAAACAACACTTAAGTAAACTAAATAACATTGTTTTTAGTGGCACTATAGTATTTTTTTTTTCTTTCCTTACAAAGTATGTTTTAGTGGGTCGTGATTGCTAAAGTTTTTCATTAAAAATGTTTGGGTCTGAAATAGAACGCCAAGGAAGAAAACATTAACTTATCTTTGTTGACCGGTGGTAGAGTAAAAGGAAAAAATTAAAACTACAGGATCACTTGATCTGTCTCACCATATTTATTTATAATCAGTAAGTCTCACCATATATATTTATAATCAGTAAATCTCACCATATGTATTTATAATCAGTAAGTCTCAACATATGTATTTATAATCAGTAAGTCTCACCATATATATTTATAATCAGTAAGTCTCAACATATGTATTTATAATCAGTAAGTCTCACCATATATATTTATAATCAGTAAGTACCACCATATGTATTTATAATCAGTAAATCTCACCATATTTATTTATAATCAGTAAGTCTCACCATATATTTATAATCAGTAAGTCTCACCATATATTTGTATAATTAGTAAGTATCACCATATGTATTTATAATCAGTAAATCTCACCATATTTATTTATAATCAGTAAGTCTCACCATATATTTATAATCAGTAAGTCTCACCATACATTTTATAATCAGTAAGTACCACCATATGTATTTACCACCATATGTATTTATAATCAGTACGTATCACCATATATATTTATAATCAGTAAGTATCACTATATGTATTTATAATCAGTAAGTCTCACCGCATATATTTATAATCAGTAAGTCGCACCACAGATTTAATGGGTTTGTCTTCATTCAAATATTCGATTTCATTTTGTCTGTCTCTTCTAAGACATTTAGACCCACCGGCAGTCATCAAACAAATCAGCCAGACAACGACCTCTTTTCCGGTGACCCCGCACACCAATGACGTAATCACCTGGAGAAACCGGATTCGATGAAAGCGATAAGGTATGATACCTGGAAATTGGTTTATGTTCTTGACTCTGGGATCTTTGGAGTATTTAGTGAAATGCATCCAGTACAATGTAATACTATAGAATAATTATTATTTATTCTAGCTACCTTTATGTTTTTATTGTTCAAGTGGTAACATTTTAGTTCAAGCTGGTAATATTATTTTAGTTCAAGCTGGTAACATTATTTTAGTTCAAGCTGGTAACATTAATTTAGTTCAAGCTGATAACATTATTTTAGTTCAAGCTGGTAACATTATTTTAGTTCAAGCTGGTCACACTATTTTAGTTCACGCTGGCAACATTATTTTAGTTCAAGCTGGGAACATTATTTTATTTTAAGCTGGTCAAATTATTTTAGTTCAAGCTGGTCACATTATTTTAGTTCAAGCTGGTCACATTATTTTAGTTCAAGCTGGTAACATTACTTTAGTTCAAGCTGGTCACATTATTTTAGTTCAAGCTGGTAACATTATTTTAGTTCAAGCTGGTCACATTATTTTAGTTCAAGCTGGTCACATTATTTTAGTTTATTTTGGAGGGTGGGGGTGGGAGTGAGTATTGATTATTAAAATGATTTATGTGGCTGTTCAAGGGAAGATGGTACCACAAGTATCGTCAGATAAAATGATTTATGTGGCTGTTCAAGGGAAGATGGTACCACAAGTATCGTCAGATAAAATGATTTATGTGGCTGTTCAAGGGAAGATGGTACCACAAGTATCGTCAGATAAAATGATTTATGTGGCTGTTCAAGGGAAGATGGTACCACAAGTATCGTCAGATAAAATGATTTATGTGGCTGTTCAAGGGAAGATGGTACCACAAGTATCGTCAGATAAAATGATTTATGTGGCTGTTCAAGGGAAGATGGTACCACAAGTATCGTCAGATAAAATGATTTATGTGGCTGTTCAAGGGAAGATGGTACCACAAGTATCGTCAGATAAAATGATTTATGTGGCTGTTCAAGGGAAGATGGTACCACAAGTATCGTCAGATAAAATGATTTATGTGGCTGTTCAAGGGAAGATGGTACCACAAGTATCGTCAGATAAAATGATTTATGTGGCTGTTCAAGGGAAGATGGTACCACAAGTATCGTCAGATAAAATGATTTATGTGGCTGTTCAAGGGAAGATGGTACCACAAGTATCGTCAGATAAAATGATTTATGTGGCTGTTCAAGGGAAGATGGTACCACAAGTATCGTCAGATAAAATGATTTATGTGGCTGTTCAAGGGAAGATGGTACCACAAGTATCGTCAGATAAAATGATTTATGTGGCTGTTCAAGGGAAGATGGTACCACAAGTATCGTCAGATAAAATGATTTATGTGGCTGTTCAAGGGAAGATGGTACCACAAGTATCGTCAGATAAAATGATTTATGTGGCTGTTCAAGGGAAGATGGTACCACAAGTATCGTCAGATAAAATGATTTATGTGGCTGTTCAAGGGAAGATGGTACCACAAGTATCGTCAGATAAAATGATTTATGTGGCTGTTCAAGGGAAGATGGTACCACAAGTATCGTCAGATAAAATGATTTATGTGGCTGTTCAAGGGAAGATGGTACCACAAGTATCGTCAGATAAAATGATTTATGTGGCTGTTCAAGGGAAGATGGTACCACAAGTATCGTCAGATAAAATGATTTATGTGGCTGTTCAAGGGAAGATGGTACCACAAGTATCGTCAGATAAAATGATTTATGTGGCTGTTCAAGGGAAGATGGTACCACAAGTATCGTCAGATAAAATGATTTATGTGGCTGTTCAAGGGAAGATGGTACCACAAGTATCGTCAGATAAAATGATTTATGTGGCTGTTCAAGGGAAGATGGTACCACAAGTATCGTCAGATAAAATGATTTATGTGGCTGTTCAAGGGAAGATGGTACCACAAGTATCGTCAGATAAAATGATTTATGTGGCTGTTCAAGGGAAGATGGTACCACAAGTATCGTCAGATAAAATGATTTATGTGGCTGTTCAAGGGAAGATGGTACCACAAGTATCGTCAGATCAAGGGAAGATGATCGCAGATAAAATGATTTATGTGGCTGTTCAAGGGAAGATGGTACCACAAGTATCGTCAGATAAAATGATTTATGTGGCTGTTCAAGGGAAGATGGTACCACAAGTATCGTCATGTGGCTGTTCAAGGGAAGATGGTACCACAAGTATCGTCAGATAAAATGATTTATGTGGCTGTTCAAGGGAAGATGGTACCACAAGTATCGTCAGATAAAATGATTTATGTGGCTGTTCAAGGGAAGATGGTACCACAAGTATCGTCAGATAAAATGATTTATGTGGCTGTTGATGGACCACAAGGCTGTATCGTCAGATAAAATGATTTATGTGGCTGTTCAAGGGAAGATGGTACCACAAGTATCGTCAGATAAAATGATTTATGTGGCTGTTCAAGGGAAGATGGTACCACAAGTATCGTCAGATAAAATGATTTATGTGGCTGTTCAAGGGAAGATGGTACCACAAGTATCGTCAGATAAAATGATTTATGTGGCTGTTCAAGGGAAGATGGTACCACAAGTATCGTCAGATAAAATGATTTATGTGGCTGTTCAAGGGAAGATGGTACCACAAGTATCGTCAGATAAAATGATTTATGTGGCTGTTCAAGGGAAGATGGTACCACAAGTATCGTCAGATAAAATGATTTATGTGGCTGTTCAAGGGAAGATGGTACCACAAGTATCGTCAGATAAAATTAACTCCCCTAGCGATCGTCAGAAACCGACATACAGCTAGCAAAAATACTGAATGCCTGACTACTGTTGGGTCATGTGACTACTGTTGGGTCATGTGACTACTGTTGGGTCATGTGACTACTGTTGGGTCATGTGACTACTGCTGGGTCATGTGACTACTATTAAGTCATGTGACCAGAACATCTTCTTGAGGTCCTTGTTAACGGTGTATGAGATGTAATAGGAGACAGATAGATTTGCGATCATATACAAAAAAAAAGCTTTAAAAGTACAAAGTTTGCCAATACTGGGCTCTTAAGAAATCTTTTAAAACTATGAGTCTCTATGACAGGGGACAGCAAGGCCACTTGAGGCCACAAGGCCATATGTGATATAAATGACAGACGTGAAATGAGAAAATGTATTCCTTTCTAAATACAGTTGTATGCCCTAACTAGATTAGAAAGTTAAATGCGGCCGTCAGGTGTGTAAAGGTAGTGGTAGTAAAACCCATGCCCGATGTTAACCCCTAACAGTTAAATCATTTAGCCCGGAACTCCTTACAATTTCACAGTTTGCTATCTTCGGAGCTGGAAAAATAAAAACCTCAAAGGTGTGGGGGGAAGGGGGGAGGGGAGTTTGGCAGTATATGTGTGGGGGGGAGTATGGCAGTATATGTGTGTGTGTGGGGGTGGTATATAAAGCCTCCAAGTTGACCAACTCATTAGAACGTAACTGTATTAGCCTTTACAGAGCAAGTAAGGTTGTTATAAGAATAAACACGCTGTAAATTAGTTCGTTTGGTTTGTTACTCAGCGTGAAACCAATAATGATTGCTTAGAAAGTCTGAGTGCCACAAAACGGTAAACAAACAAAAGTTGACAACTTCGTTATGATATGGTTATTAAGTGGTAACCAGGGTAACGAACGCCCCGGTTATCGTCGTTTCTCACAACAGGTGTATTATGAAAACAACAATTGTTATGTGGGTCTTGAAAGTAAATCACTTTTAATATTTTGAGAAACTTTGATTTATTTGGTATAGTAAATAACACAATATCTTTTTTTTTCTTTTTCAAACCAAAGGGTAATGCCGTAGCAAGCTTAACTCGCGCCCGGGGCACAATACCCTTTTAGCGCGCCCCCTTCCCATTCGAAAACAATATAATATTATATGTAAAATATACCATTTGGTGCCCCTTTGTGAGTAGCGCCCGGGACATGATGCCCCCTACCCCCTTTCCCCCTCCTCGCTACGCCTCTGCCAAAGGGCTTTAGGCCTATATAAAGAAATTACTATAATGAATCATATCGTGTAAATTAAAGTTACATTTACTCTCAAATTGTGAAAACGTAAATAATGACTGACTCGTTACATAAACTGCAATTTAAGTAGAGACCATAACAGTTTGATGATATCCACGCCTACCTGTGACTTCCTTCTCGCCTTCCACTGACTTCTTCTCTTCCAGCTTCCTCTTTTTACCGTGTTGAGAGCCGCCATGTTTGCTGCTTTTAATATCAATTTCCGAATCATCCGGTGAGCGGTGTCTGCTTTTACCGCATCCCATACTCCGTACGTCCACCGTTACGCACATGGATGCGGCGCGCGTGTGCAGAACACGCAACACGCGCTAGTCGCGAGCTACGACGAGCAGAAAGATGATGTCATGCTAAGTAGTGTCTTCCTTGTTCTGTGGCGTTATCCGGGATCTACCATTTAACTAGGTCCACTATTATCTGTATCTCATCTACCCATCAGCCTGAAAGTAAAAAAAAAAAACAATTTTTTTTTAGCGGAATTAATGTGTAGACAATATTTATTTCAGGGGTCCCGAGTTACAGCCTAACTAAATGTTTTTAAATTGTAACTTTTTAAATTCATTTATCTATAAGCAGCAGACTCCCCCCACCCCGACATCCCCACATCGCATACGCCTGGGGGGGGGAGGTCTCTTATTTCCGATAACATATAAATGGCTCTCGATATATGGTTAATTAATTACAAACTAACAGTTTTACCCTGAAAAACATCTTTCAAAAGGTACTTTAAATTTCAAAGGGAGGTAACAATCATTATAAAATAACATCTTTAAAAATGGAAACGGTTTTAAGATCAGACATAAATATTTTTTTTTAGATCATTAGAATAACTAATACTCTGTTGAGTGAAATAAAAAAAAAATAAAAACTTTCGATTTTTATGTAGAAATTCTTCTTTTTTTGCAATGATTAATACAATCTTCGCATCATTTGAATACCGAATTAGTTTCGATATTAAATTAATTTATAATGAAGTAAAACACAAAATTATTATTCGAAAAGTTATGAATTTTCTTACAGATTAAATTTCTATATAGAAATTAACCTACAATAAAAATAAATTAAGACAGCTTAGATGATATTTGAGTTAACTTAAGATGAAATCTGGACCAGCGATTGACAACCTTTCGGACCACAATGACCCCCCCCCCCCCCAAATTTCTAACATTTCAAATAAAAGTAAAACTATTTCTTGTGGTATGCTCAATAAACTTACATTTTGTTGCAAAGAAATTAAAATGTTTGAAATAACATAAAAGGTTGTTGTTATTTTACCACCCATTAGCAATGTTTTTTTGATATTGATATACATTTGAAAAATATTTTCGTTATAAATATAATAAAGTAAGTAAATAAATTTAGCGAACTCTGAATGAAGATCATGGAATTATCTATCACAGAGGTTTCAACATGTGGTCCGAGGACCCCTGGGTGTCCGCGAGAAGCTTCAAAGGGGTCCGTGGGAAAGTCAGGGAAAGTTTTGATTTTTCTTGTATTAAGTATTGGTTGGTTTGGTTAATTGGTTAGCTTTTAGCTAAACAAAAAATACTAGCTATGCCAATGTTTCAGGCACAGACAACAATGTGCAGAATTGAAAACTTCGCTGGTATTTCCTTATATTTTCGTCTGAAATCTGAACTAGACTGCATACTTCATGTACTGTTCAGTGAGTTTTTGACTCATGTCATCTTGGCAATATCTTGGCAATATTTCTTACTTACTGAGCTCTGACATCACTGTTAAAACATCAGGATCTGCACAAGCGTGTGTATTGTTTATAAACAGTGTTGTTAATCAGTGGCTACAATTATTACAAGCCTAGATTGGCCTAGAAACGGTGTGAAATTCTACCGATGAACATATTATGCTGTTCTATTGTCATGTGACTGCTTATGTGACAAATACTTTTTAAAATGTTAGTAAACAATTCAAAATATTTGATAAGAGTTGTATTTGTTTTGTCATAGTAGTCGATTTAATTTT
The DNA here is from genome assembly GCA_021962125.1 of Bulinus truncatus. NCBI lineage: Eukaryota > Metazoa > Mollusca > Gastropoda > Planorbidae > Bulinus > Bulinus truncatus. Next base: position 358,635 of record JAGDYQ010000336.1, read on the forward strand.
AAATTATGAATTTTCCTCATCATAATGTGAAATATTTTTACAGATAATTACCTACTCAAATCCTCTCTACTCTAAAACTTTGTCTTTAATTTTTTTTTCCCTGTGAGATCTGAGTCAACGGGACTAAACTGTTTTGGTCATTTTGTTTATCAGTATTTGTAAAAGTAAATTGTCCAAGCCTAGTAGCATGGATAAATTTGTGAAGAGGAAAACTGACCAGAACCTGGAAGATTCTGATGATCAAACACCCCAAGACGAACAAAAAAGAAAACGGCTCAAGTATTATCCAGAATATATATCATTCGGCTTCACCGCAGGGGGACCGATGCTGACCAACCTCTTTGTGTCGTGCGCTTTCAAACATTATCGAACGAATACTTTGAGAGGCAAAAAGAGCTCTATTTGAAACAGAAAACTGATGGCCTGCATTACTGCGAACGAGAAAACTATTCGAGCGTCATGTTTGGTTGGTAGCATTTCGAATAGTGCGTTCTAAAATAAACCTCACACAATTGCATAGGATCTAATTATACCGGCACCAGTCGACATGTGCGAAGTTGTTCTAGGAAAGGAATACAGTCAAAAACTGAAAGCCATTCCACTGTCTGATAACACAGTGAGCAGACGAATTGCAGACATGTCTGAAGATGTTCGCTGCCAACTGATTGCACGCCTTCAGCATATCAGTCTCTCAATTCAGCTTTACGAAAGTACAGACATTGCGAATGCAGCCGAATTGTTGGTTTACATTCGATACTGCTGGGAAGGTGAAGTTGTTGAAGACTTTTTGTTCTGCAAGTCGCTGACGGGGTGCACAACCGGTGCAGACCTTTTCTGTATACTTGATGCATTTTTTTAAGAATCAGGACTGGCCTGGACACAATGTGTTGGCATGTGCATGGACGGCGACGCTACGATGACTGGTCGTAAATTTGGTTTAATCGCGCGAGGGAAACAAGCAGCGCCTCACATAGTATCAACCCACTGCGTAATTCACAGCGAGGCCTTGGCGGCAAAGGACATGACTGAAGATCTTGCTGTAGTGCAAAACAGGCACAGCCTTACCACTGAAAAGAAAACTGTAACAGGCATACTAGTAGAATAAATACTAGGTGATTGTTTCATGTTTTGATTAAATAGCTATTTCATATGTGAAATGACATGTACATAATTTGTGCGTAACTTATGCAAGGCAGAATTTAAGAACAGAATTTAAGACTTATGCTGGGTACCTTGGGCTATGGGGGTCCGCCACCCGGGCTTGGATTGTCTATGGGGTCCGCAGCATAAAAAAGGTTGAAAACCTCTGATCTATCACTTAAGACCATTAAATGAAGGTCATGGAATTATCTATCACTTTAGACCATTAAATGAAGGTCATGGAATTATCTGTCACTTAAGACCTTTAAATGAAGATTATGGAATTATCTGTCACTTAAGACCATTAAAAATATTTATAAAGACGTAAGATATTTCTAGAAGAAATAAATTCTAATAATCGAATAACAGCAAAGAAAAAAAAATCATTAATAATTTTTTTTTTAAAGAAAATACCTCATTGAACAAATTTAAATACTTAACTACGTGTATCATATTGTTGTGTGAAATATTCACATATTAACTAACTTGTTTTGTAGTATATACACAGTACCCAATGAACTGACCAGTCATAGCTAAACATAAACATACTATTGAAACGCATTTACAACTTCACTTATGGTCAGTAGGTCATTCATTCCTCCCAGTACCCAGTCGTTCACAGCTGGGCCTAAACATCTTGAAGTGAGCGACTGGTGACCTCATTTCTACCTAAATTATGGGATATGAAGTATTTTATTAAACTATATTAGTAAGTCTATTAATGGTGTACAAGAAATAAAGTGGTGATTGTCTGCCCCTGAAATTATGTTGTTCTAGTGAGTGAATTCCTATTTGACTAACATGTACGATTTCTATAAGAAAAAATAATGAAGGGCCAAGCAAGTCCATGGCAGATATTGATTTTCTACTTGTGGTCAGTTAAATCATATCAACTATAATTCGAAATTTCCCCGCTGGTAGATTGAACACTGGCCAGCGTAGACTGGACTCTGGCCAATATAGACGGTCATAAAAGCTTACGGCTGAGAGCACTTCCCTAACTAGAAAGTCTGATAGAAGGTGGTCAAGCCATGGACACATGACAACATAACAAGACGCCCAAAAGAAAGTCAAGTTTGATTGCAAATTTTTCACGTGAACAGATTATGCAGGACAAACATTTCTGGAAATTACAGTTGTCAATGTAGACTTTTGATACATACATGTCTTCACTAGGAGGGAGTCATTCTAGACGTGTTTTCCATAAAATATCATAAATATCAAGTTACTTGGACTGATGGTACGTTGAGAATATTTAAAAAGCATGGGTTCAGAATTTCACCAGGATTTGTCACGTGATTAGGAGAGTAGGGCACTATGTGCCTTATATGCAACTGACAGATAAATCCAGAGATTTAAAAATTCCTTAATTTTTTTTTTTTAATGTAAAAAAGACTGCAAAGAACTCTACCAAATATGACCTATTATAACATAATTCTACCAAATATGATCTTATAAGAATCATAAGGTAAGGTAGATATAAAAATCTCTTAGATCATGTGAACCACTATTGGGACAGTTTTTGTAGTGCCCTTCTTTCATCCCCCCCCCCATAGCCGATAGTGCAATGGCCTTGGAAGTACCCCGGGAGATTTATCGAGAACTTGAGCCAAGAACTGAAAAATATCTTGGGTCCTCACCGGAAATCGATCCAGGTACATTCAGGTCGACAGATGAACGCTCTACCGCACGACTATCTGTAACCATGATCACATCTGTAGCCATGTATGTTTTAACGTTTACATTTGTACATTTCTAACCACCCCTTTGGTCATGTTAGCTTCTAACCAACCCATTTGGTCATGTTAACTTCTAACCAACCCATTTGGTCATGTTAACTTCTAACCACCCCATTTGGTCATGTTAACTTCTAACCACACATTTGGTCATGTTAACTTCTAACCAACCCATTTGGTCATGTTAACTTCTAACCACACATTTGGTCATGTTAACTTCTAACCACCCCATTTGGTCATGTTAACTTCTAACCACATATTTGGTCATGTTAACTTCTAACCAACCCATTTGGTCATGTTAATTTCTAACCACACATTTGGTCATGTTAACTTCTAACCACCCCATTTGGTCATGTTAACTTCTAACCACATATTTGGTCATGTTAACTTCTAACCACCCCATCGGTCAAGTTTACGAACCCAATGTGACCCGCGACTCAAAAGATTTGCCCACCCCTGCCTTGAAATTATGAAGAGATGTTTGTCTCCTGCTCCTGTCACCACCACTAATTAAGTTCTGCCAGTTCCCGATGTACATCCACACCGTAGTTGAGACTTCTATGGATACACCGAGAAGAACTAATATGGTCAAAGCTTTAATGGATAGGCCTACACCATGAAGAACTAATATCGTCGTACATTTAATGGATACACCATGAAGAACTAATATCGTCGTACCTTTAATGGATACACCATGAAGAATTAATATCGCCGTACCTTCAATGGATACACCATGATGAACTAATATCGTCGAAACTTTAAATGGATACATCGCGATGAACAAATACCGCTGAAGTCGATGGGAATCGATTCAATGAATGCAATCACCCATGTGAAAACAGGATCAGATTGACCTAGTGCAGTGGTCCTCAAAGTTTTACGTACACGAGCCACTATAATTTCAGTTTTAGTTTCACAACCCACCATAAAAACACTGTCCCCAATAGCCAGGCCCGTAGCGTGCGGGGGGGGGGGCAGGGGAGCCGGACCCATTCTGTGTTTTGTCTGGCCCCCTTGGCTTATTTGTTCTACTTAGTGAAATGTATTACCTGCCCCCCCCTCTGCTATTGCCTGGCCCCTGCTGTCGAATGCCTGGCCCCTGCTGTAGAATTTTCACGCTACGGGGCTGCCAATAGAGCAAAAAAAAATTAAGATAACATAAAGAGAATAAAAGCGACATCAGTTGTGTGTGTGCATGAGTGTGTGTGTGTGTATAGGCTACATCTCATTTTTTACCAGAATTACAAACTTTCAGTAGTACGACGTATAGAGAAACAAAAGTTGCAATTTTACATACATCGATTATCGATCCTTCAATTATCAACTCAATTTGGTTGCGACCCACCATACATTATTTTGCGACCTACTCTTTGAGATTCACTGACAGTGGTTGACTAAAAACTTCTATTTTTCAACGTAAAAAACTATTACAAAGGAATAAAGATAATTCGTTAAATGTATAATTCCTTAGTATAGACCCTGTTCATTAGTTCAGACCATGTTCAATACATCAGGTTAAAGTGTCAAGAAGATAAACATTACGTTTACGTATAGGCCTACCAGTCGTCTGCCTATAATTACATTTACCCATAATTCACCTATCTGCAAGACAGGTGAGCTATGTCAAGTACCTGGATATACAGGGGAGCTCTTATATCAAAGAAAAGTCTAAAATGTAATCAAAAGACACGTCTTCCAGAACTAGAATCTTTTTAAGTTTTACAAACATACGCACAAAATTGCGATATTAGAATAATAATTTAGTTAAAAGAAAGAAGATCTATATTTTGACTAGTGATTAGATTATATTGTGTAAGAGTATAAATTGCACTGATCAGTCGATACATGTTATGCGTTAGTTTCAGTCTCAATCTACATGTTCTAAAAATATTTCTCTACGTCGAAGAATCAATGTGGTGTTTGACAGAGAAGACAAGAGAAATGCGTCAATGTTTTAATGGATTCCACAGTTTATTGTTAGCATTATAAAATAATAACTATTAAGATGGTAATTATTGTGTACAACTTTATGTGTTTACTTTGAAGCAGAGTAGTTAGCTATAGATAAAATATCGAATACCTGAACCCGTATCACTGTTTTCTATATCGCCAGTCGATACCATAGCCGAGACTAAAATGGGGCTATGAGCATCGCATAAGTCAAAGGTTATGTTTTGCGAATGAGGACTTTAACAAGTAGAATATGGGTTCGAGTACTGTGTTTATGCCAGTTCACTAATCTCTACTAACCTTCTTGTTACTTACAAATTCACAAGCCTCTCATAACTTTCTTGTTACTGTCCAATTCACTAACCTCATGTAACCTTCTTTGTTACTGTCATTTCACTAACCTCATATAAATTTCTTGTTACTGTCAAATTCACTAACCTCTCATAACTTTCTTGTTACTGTCAATTCACTACCCACTATAAACCTTCTAGTAACTATGAGTACATTAACATATTCATATCAGTCAAATACCTCCATTAACGTACATTCTCCCATCTCTATTATTTATTTACTAAACCAACATGCGTCACGTCATAGTGTTCCCATCACGTCATAGTGTTCCCATCACGTCATAGTGTTCCCATCAAAGTGAAACAAAAACCTGGCCAACACCAGGTGAAAGTTAAAATTTTCCTTAATTCGTTTTACCTTCTGTTTTTATTTTCACGTTGGAATGTTTACATAATTTCTTGATAAGACAAACACACACACACAAGAAAAGAATGTGTTTACTGGCTTGAAGAATGTCTGGGTGAGGAAATGTGAAGAACAGGGTGTTTCATATAACTGTATCATCATTATTATCTCACACATCAACAAGGTATTGTATTTATTTTCGTTTACGTGTTTTGAGGCAGGAATGTTTTCTATTGGTAAGTTATAACACAGGGTGGGTCTAAGCCAGCTGTGGGCAAACTATGGCCCGTGGGTCTAATCCGGCCCAGCCACTCATTTTAGAGCGAAAAACAGCACTAGCTTTGTATGTTATGAAGTGTATATTATATTAGTTCAGGGGTTGGCAAACTATGGCCCGCGGGTCTTATCCGGCCGCCACTCGTTTAAGAGCGAAGCCCAATACTAGCTTTGTATGTTATGAAGTGTACATTATATTAGTTCTGGTCAACAACCCATCTATCTGATATTGGTCCGGCTCACCGGTCAATTTAACCCATTAGCGCATAGCGTCCTTTTTTAAGGACGTGCTATACAAATGTGCACTACCCTAACACCCTTGAATATTGGTATGAAACAAATACATCTGTGTACCCCTTGTTTATTGTCGCAATGGTCTAAACCGGATATTATCGTATTTGCAGACATTTTGTATTTTTATTTTATGGTTAAAGTTGGATTTTGTTGGAAAGTTTTATTTTAGGAATGCCTCCACGTAAAAGGTATGTCACGAACAGTTTATATGTATTTTAATGTAATTTTTGTAACTATTATATAGTAAATATTGTTTCCTAATGCCTGTTGGCAAGTCATTGTGCAATGAGTTTGCTTATATTGTTTTTCATATAATTAAAATAGTGTCCTTAAAAAAGGACGCTATGCGTTATACCCCACCTGAATGTCTGTTGGGTGATTTAGCAGTAATGTGTCAAATTTTCTTTTTCTATATCTTACACGGTGGCTGAGGTGTTTAGCATGCTAGAAGATGACTTTAAAAGTGCAGATATTTTTATCTTGCCACCGAAAGATGGTACAAAATCTAATGGAGACAATGGTCCCAAAGATGATATTGGTGATATTGATAATCTCGCTGGAAATCAATTACGTGCTCAGGCAGAAGATACTCTACTCGTTTCCGATTTTGACAAAAAGCATATAGGCGTTAACGACATTGCTGAAGATAATGACGATGAAGCTGAAAATGATGTGTTTCCATTAGCTGAAGTACATAATTTGGACAGGCATTCTCGAATGGCAGCAGTCAACATCCAATCGGGCAGCAGTGACTCAAAACGCCACAGACGTTCTACAATTAGTCATGATTATAGCAGTTACAATGGAGTGGGTCCAACAAAGTTATCACGTCCGAAGAAAACTACACCACCGACAAGACATTGGTTGAAATTGACCTGAAAGAAAAAGACATTCCATGGAGTGTCACTTCAGCATCAGTCATTGATCACACACCGTCAGCACCAGGTATTGATCAAACACCGTCAGCTCTATTTGAAATGTTCCACGACGATGAAGTTGTTGACTATATCACTCAAATGACCAATCTGTATGCCATGCAGAAATCAAAACAGCTTCATTCAACGCGGATCTTGGCCTTGGTGGCTCTGTGGTAGTCCGATTGATGAAGAAACTACCTGCTAGACATGCATATATTGATATTTTTTTTACAACACCACGACTGCTTGATCATTTGAAGGACATGAATCATTCAGTCACAGGAATGATTCTAGTAAACAGATGGAGAAGCGTCCATGAAATTATAAGATGAGAAAGGAATCATGAAAATCATGATAGTCGTGTGGACAGGGAGTCCGGAATGATTGCAGTTTTTTGCAACAAAAACAATGTCGTTACAATGCTATCAAACTGCTTTTGGTGTGGAACAAACAGCCCAAGCCAAGCGTTGGTCAACCAGTGAAAAGAAGCATATTCAAATATCAATGCCAAATATGATTGCCGTTATAATCAATTTTTGGGAGGGACAGACAGAATGGACCAAAACATCGCAAATTTTCACATCAACATCCCCATCAAGTAATGATGGTGGGGTCGATTCTGTTTAGCCATTGACGCCAGTGTGCAGAATGCTTGGCAACTGTACAGGCTGTCAGAAGCGGCAAAACATCAACAGCTGTTACTGATACTAGACTGACTAAAACACCTTATGGTGACACTGGAAACATACTTACATTTACACTATTATTTTGTTATTTACGTCATATTATTAAAAGTTGACAATTATATTAAAACAGTATTTCTGACTTATGCATTTTAATTATATTTTTTATGTTGTTTCTTTGCACTGAGATGATAAAATACAGCGTTTGTCAAGATTTAATTGTCTAGATTTGTGATGTGACAATATTCATTTTCAGGTGGGATGTAACGCATAGCGTCCTTTTTTAAGGACAAAACTTTGGGGGCCCTTAATTTGCGTTATACACATTTTTTATAATTTTTACGTTTGGTATAGTCAATAAATGCCCAAACTACATGTACTATGCAAATATTAATGAAAAATGAGACATCATGCATTAATGGGTTAAAAAAGCCCTATGTGACCCGCAAATCTAAATAGTTGCCCACCCCTGGTCTATACCATGGCCCTACTGAGAGAATAAAGTTAGCATTGGTTTGTTGTTGTTTTTATTTTTGCCAAAATGATTTAAAGTTAACAGCCGCTCCCAAACATAATTAAAATTAATTTAGGAAATGAATAAATATATTAAATAATTTAATTTACACTCAGCAAATTTCAACATTCGGTTTATAGTGTCGATTTGAAACGTCGTGATGTCACAGACCATTCATGATGTTTTGACATGGTTTTGTAACAGACCATTCATGATGTTTTGACATGGTTTTGTAACAGACCATTTATGATGTTTTGACATGGTTTTGTAACAGACCATTTATGATGTTTTGACATGGTTTTGTAACAGACCATTTATGATGTTTTGACATGGTTTTGTAACAGACCATTTATGATGTTTTGACATGGTTTTGTAAAGAACATTTATGATGTTTTGACATGGTTTTGTAACAGACCATTTATGACGTTTTGACATGGTTTTGTAACAGACCGTTTATGATGTTTTGACATGGTTTTGTAACAGACCATTTGTGATGTTTTGACATGGTTTTGTAACAGACCATTTATGATGTTTTGACATGGTTTTGTAACAGACCATTTATGATGTTTTGACATGGTTTTGTAACAGACCATTCATGATGTTTTGACATGGTTTTGTAACAGACCATTTATGATGTTTTGACATGGTTCTGTAACAGACCATTTATGATGTTTTGACATGGTTTTGTAACAGACCATTTATGGTGTTTTGACATGGTTTTGTAACAGACCATTTATGATGGTTTGACTATGTACTGGGAAGGATACTAAAGATAAAATAAATCTTGATGTCTGTCCAGTTCACCACCTTTGACCTTTGGCTCCAAACGCCCAAATCCCTTCAGACGTCTAAAATAGCCTTCAATAACGAGCAAATATTTTGTCAGCTGAGATTCAGCCATTAATCTGGGTTAGATTGTGAAATGGCTTCAACCAATGGAACGTTCCCTTACAACACGGAAGACATATTCAGGTCCTTGATATATCCAGGGCACTGATTGGAGGTTTAAAGAGTAACTGCCCTACCGCCCCGCGTCAACATCTTCAGAGACAGACACTACGGCTGAAGCTGGGCTTAAAAGGGTAATAGTCCAGTCTTTAAAACAATGCCGTATTTGGGCTCTCGGGAGAAGAGATTTGGGGCAAGTGTTTGTTTTCTTGTTCTCGTGAATTATTCAGATAATCGATCCAGATAACACGAGATAGAAATAGACTACGAGGACAGGGTGAGTGGTACCGAGAATTGAATACTATCAGAATAAGGGGAGACTATCAGACTATATTGAGACTATCAGGCTATATAGTGACTATCATACTGTATGGAGACTAACGAGGTAAGGGGAGACTATCAGGCTATGGCAAGTTTTTCAGGCTATGGTGAGATTATCAGACTATATATTGAGACTATCAGGCTATATTGAGACTAACAAAATACGGGAGACTATCAGGCTATGGCAAGGTTATCAGGCTATGGTGAGATTATCAGACTATATTGAGACTATCAGGCTATATAGAGACTAACAAAATAAGGGAGACTATCAGGCTATGGCGAGGCTATCTGAATATATGGAGTTTCAAGCTATAGTGAGACTAGCATGAAATGAGAAAACTATCAGGCATTTTGGTGACCGGGGGAAAAAACTGCATAGTATGGTACTGTGTCCAGGGCCGAATTAAACATTAGGCTTATGACAGATTAGAGTTTCTGGAAAAAATCTGTCCACGTGTACTAAATCTTAATTAGACTATGTGACGATTCTTTACAACTTACGTCATACAATAAATCGGAAAGAAATCTGAATAAATCTTTGCTTCATCCGGAGACAAGAATATATTATGTGAAATGGTGTACGTTTGGTGAGCAAAATTAGGTACCATTTGGTTATAGGCCTTGGACACTACTAGTAACCTTTACTGTGTCATAACGGGTAACTGTATGCAGGAAGAGGAATATCAGACATCATCCATAACTGTATGTGGCATGATGGATATGTCTATACGAAAATATCAATTACTGTAATTGCAGACAGTAATGAATTCTAATGATGACCTGAACACCCTAATAGGCAACTTACTGCAGCAAATGTTCTGAATATGTCCCAGAGTTCAGTCTATCCATCAGACTCAATGTCAAAGAACACAGTTAAGCTTTACACTACCTTGCCACCAATGTCCAGTGTAGAACGGATGTAAGTCGACCCCTGGCTAAAAGTCAATACAATGGAATTAATGAGTCCGATCAGGTGACCTCACCATCACCCCCACTCCCAGCCAGTCCCCACCCCTCCCCTCCTTCAGTCTATGTCAACGAAGTCTGGAGAATGACTGAATTAAAATGTTGGACCAGGTGATCGCTACTGAAGATGAAATTGTTTTGTTTAATTTGAAAGATTGGAAAACTTTCCTGTCTGATCTTTGTTCAAAGGGAGGTTACTCTAGTATGTTGTTTTATGTTAAGGGTATTTCCTTAATGCTGTTGTCAGATTTATCGTTCGTTATGCCATTTCAAGAATTGTAAAAACATACAGGCAACACAGTGCGTGGAGGGCAGAAAGATCCGATAAACATTCGGTAGAGGGGCAGAAACATCTAAAACATTCGGTAGAGGGGCAGAAACATCTAATGAACATTAGGTCAAGGGCAGAATCATCTAATAAACATTCGGTAGAGGGCAGAAACATCTAATAAACATTCGGTAGAGTGCTGAAACATCTAATAAACATTCGGTCAAGGGCAGAAACATCTAACAAACATTCGGTAGAGGGCAGATACATCTAATAAACATTCGGTAGAGGGCAGACACATCTAATAAACATTCGGTAAGGGACACAAACATCTAATAAACATTCGGTCAAGGGCAGAAACATCTAATAAACATTCGGTAGAGGGCAGAAACATCTAATAAACATTCGGTATAGGGCAGACTTATCTAATAAACATTCGGTAGAGGGCGGACATATCTAATAAACATTCGTTAAGAACCAACAGATAAACAGTTAAGAGGACAGACACATCTGACAACCATGTTAGTTGTTTTATTTTAATTCGTAACTTGTGAAATTCAATCAAATGAACTTCAATACGATATTTCAATGTTAATTCTAAAACACAAATGTATGTTTTTTCTCCAATGTACCATCCAATATAGTGACTTGCCAGATTTAAAAGAGTTAAGAAATATCTATTGTACAGTATTCTGCTAGTAGAATAGGTCAAACGTTAAACAAGCAAATCTGTTAGAAGCGAAGAGGTTAAAAGCAATGTACAGACCAACAATAAGCCAGTCAGTCAAACTATCTAAAAAAGTAAAGATCCCTTAGCCCTAGTGGGCCAATGGGACATATGAAGTGTAGAATTAATCTGTTTCTATAACCTCGGCATATGAAGGGCTTGTGTGGTTAGCACCTAGAAAAAGTATTATAGTTCTCACCGAAGATTGAACCCAGAAACTATCAGGTCGACAGTCGAGTTTCTACACCATTCGGCCTTCCGTCCCACTCAAACTGTTAATAGGTCAGCCGAAAAAAAAATCTAGCCAGTCACTAAGTGTGTAAGTCCATCTGTCATCCTATCGACGAATCAATCTTCTGGCTAGTTTTTTTTTTATATTTATTGAACATCACAGACAAAGTTCTGATGAAAGCTCTGCTAATTAACACAAAATGCTTCATGCACATGTAGAAACTCATCAGATTTGTTTAGTTTAAGGTTAGAGTTTATATTTCAACACTCTGTTTAAAAGACAAATTAACACAGGGAAGTTCCAGCTACTTTCAACACACAAACACATAAAAACACATCACAGAAAGAACAAAGAGTACTAATGAATAGACCAGACAATTCAAAGGAAAACATTTTCTTTCTAGAATCATCATCAGATATTTTGCCAGTTAAGAGAGTTCTCTTCTCTTGAGAGGTAGAAGTAACATAACAAACAAAACGTTTCTTTTTTGTAACGTCATCAGAATATTACAAAATATAATGAAACAGAGTATTACAAAAGGTAATAAAAACAGAAGATTACAGAATGTAATAAAACAGAGTATTACAAAATGTAATAAAAACAGAAGATTACAGAATGTAATAAAACAGATCATTAACGTGATCATGCTTATAGTTTTACATAGCACCATCTTCTGTTAATATGTATTGTTTTTTTTTTCTTTTACAAATATGTAGATACTAGCTGTTACCCTGCAAAATCTTATATCCCCTTAGGCATGATCGGTAGGCTAGGTTATTTTATTTTTTATTTCGGGCAGATCCGATTTTATTGTGATTATATTTTAAGCTGGAATACTGTTGTATTAATTCTTTACTTTCGATTTAACGCAGAACCCAAATCTCTATTATTTTATTAGATGCATTCTGAAACCTATGTATACAAATATATTTATAGCACAAGCCAAAAGTTTTTAAAAATAAAATATATATATTCTTACTTCTTTATTATTTTCATATTAAGGCTGCGAACTCAGAATGTCGAATAAACTCTATTGTCAAATGTTAATTACCATGGCAAAAGCTATGAGGAATGTAAATTAACATATATATATATATATATATATATATATATATATATATATATATATATATATATATATATATTCTCTTTCGTAGAATCAACATTACCGTAGGTAATGAAAATATTATAAAGATACTATGCCTATCGAGTAGATAATCGTATGTTATATTTAAATAATGGTCAAACTATATCGCGAGTAGTGCATACTATAATTATCATCACAAAAATGGCTCTGCAGTGGAACCCCCCCCCCTCAAGGCCAGATTAAGGTTTGTCTCCCAAATACCACTTGAAGAAGGTCTTACTGGCAGAAGATGAAAAGCTGCAGCCAGACTGTCACATTCTGTGATTTAATGGATGAAATCGAGTCCAAGCCCTACCCTGCTTTCATCGACCGAGGGTGAGATAAGATAATACCTAGGATAGACAAAGACTTTCTCTTCCCAGATTTTGGTTTTCACTGTGGTCGGTCTGTCTAGTACCCACTTATCACGTTGTCACCTGGGGATAGAATGTCTACATAGGAGATAAGCTATGCCCTCGCTGCATTCAAGCGGAACGGGGCGAGAGAGGAGTGTTCCTTTATCCCCCCCCCTTTTATCTTGAAGGTTGGAACCGTCCACGAGTGAGGCGTCGCTGATCACGCGTGATGGTTGTGACGTACGCGGTCACTGCGATTGGTCAGCGAGGTCGCTCTCGAGCGAGGGCGGATGTGCGTGACGCACCTTCCGGTCGAGTTAGATTTTGGGTTAGTCAGCGCGGACCAGTGGAAGAGAGAGTTCGAACTGAGACTCTCGCACCGGGGTGGGGGGAAATAGGCTGTTAGCCTAAGTTCCTTTAGAACTACCCCACCCCAGGTAACTATTCTAATTTTGTTGTACATATTGTTGTTTTAGTAGCTTGTAAAGCTACGGCCCTTCTTAGGGCCTGCGGATGTTTGTCGTTTATGAGGTAAATAAAGGTGTTGTGTCTATTTACAATTGAATTGTGGATTAATTTCTTGTTGTGTTGTGCATCCTGTAAACCCACGTGGCTGTGACAAATATAAATACTGGCCAGAACTCAGTAAGTGATCATACCCATAGACAACGACCGCAGGGACCCCGCAAGGGGGCCTTGACACAGACATTGGAAGTGAAAAAAGAGATTTGTTATTACAGAGGTCCTTTACTCCTCAAGGAGTTCAATGAATGAAGTCAATCAAGTATACTATCATACTGATAGGGCGTAAACTAATTTAGGTCTAACGTGTCGATATCATGGTGAGACTAAATATGTTTGGTAATAGTGGGCAAATAATTATAACAGATATCACCAGGATGACTTAAACAAGTTAAACAGCATACATTTGATTTGAATATATAAAAAGAATGCGAGATTATACTGAACTCTAACAAAAGACATATAACATAGCATTGAGTTGCAAAATTCAAGTAACTATAACACATGTCGGTCTCAGGAAGTAACTATAACACATGTCGGTCTCAGGAAGTAACTATAACACATGTCTGCCTCTGAAAATAACTATAACACATGTCTGTTTCTGAAAGTAAATATAACACGTCAGTATCTGGAAGTAACTGATTGACATTAATGAGTTAATAGCTACTCCAGGTCCGTGACACAGACAATTGTGTGCTGATAAAAAAAAAATTAAATTTGTGAGTGCAATTTAAGCCACCCAACAATGACGTCTAATTCATTACGTGGTGCCCGTGGTGTATAATGAATTACAGAATAGTCTTATCAGTGCCAACTTCACAACAAAACAGTTATCCATTGTTTATTTATACAGTTATATATTGTTGATTATTTAAATACGAATTAAAATCAGACTAAATCAATGATGTGTATGAGTTGCATGCAGTTATTATAAATAGAAACTAGGACAACCAATGAAAGGACCGATATTGGGGGAGAGAGAGTGAGAGAGAGAGAGAGAGAGAGAGAGAGCGATAAATTCATCAGAGAAGGCTAATATTACTTTTTAACATTTTGACAGAATGTAATTTACAAATCATAGACCAGATTATTGAAGATATAAATTCGATCAAGGACTGCCATGGATACAATTTCAAATATCAATTATCTTCTTTTTTTTATCACCTTTCGGAATTTTCTTCGGAGAAACAACGTTGGATTTGTTCAGCTGATTTTTTCTTACATTCCTTGAGACGCATTGTGAGATATGGTGCAATGCCCTAGATATGTGACGACCAATCGTGGAAGTGGGTGGGGGGTCGTATAAAAAGAATGCACCAGTGTAGACATTGCGCCAAATTTCGCAAATATGCAGCTTTTCTACTCAATGCGATTAATAAATGAGCCAAGTAGCCCAGCGAATCAAAACAATATATTATTTAAATGTAAAGCATATGACCGTAATTGTATGTTAAATAATGTCCACCGCAAGAGGTACAAGTTGAACACGCTGTAGAGTCGAGAAGTGTACATTCCACTGTTATAAAATTGCAGTAAATAGAGGGGTAAGATGATCAGAGAGGCCCGTCGTGGGGCCATAGGTTGTAGGAGCAGCCCACACTACTTACAGCTGTACAACATATGAGATTACTGTGATCCATAGTCCCTGTTTTTATCTAGTAAAGAAATGTTATAAACACTCGCACCATAATCTATTCTGCGAGATTCTCAGAGAGCCGACCTGAGATAAATAAAGAGCGGTGACTTTGACAGAGTGTTGTTGTGTTTACTTGTCACTTACATTTGTCACAAAGTGGTGTTGTGTCTACTTGTCACTTACATTTATCACAAAGTGTTGTTGTGTTTACTTGTCACTTACATTTATCACAAAGTGTTGTTGTGTTTACTTGTCACTTACATTTGTCACAAAGTGGTGTTGTGTCGACTTGTCACTTACATTTATCACAGAGTGGTGTTGTGTCTATTTGTCACTTACATTTATCACAAAGTGGTGTTGTGTTTACTTGTCACTTACATTTATCACAGAGTGTTGTTGTGTCTACTTGTCACTTACATTTATCACAAAGTGTTGTTGTTTTTACTTGTCACTTACATTTATCACAAAGTGGTGTTGTGTCTACTTGTCACTTACATTTATCACAAAGTGTTGCTGTGTACTTGACACTTACATTTATCACAAAGTGTTGTTCTGTGTACTTGACACTTACATTTATCACAAAGTGTTGTTCTGTGTACTTGACACTTACATTTATGACAAAGTGTTGTTCTGTGTACTTGACACTTACATTTATCACAAAGTGTTGTTCTGTGTACTTGACACTTACATTTATCACAAAGTGTTGTTCCGTGTACTTGACACTTACATTTATCTCACAGTGTTGTTTTGTGTACTTGACACTTACATTTATCTCACAGTGTTGTTCTGTGTACTTGACACTTACATTTATCTCACAGTGTTGTTCTGTTTACTTGACACTTAAATTTATCTCACAGTGTTGTTCTGTGTACTTGACTCTTACATTTATCACAATGTGTTGTTCTGTGTACTTGACACTTACATTTATCTCACAGTGTTGTTCTGTGTACTTGACACTTACATTTATCTCACAGTGTAGTTCTGTGTACTTGACACTTACATTTATCTCACAGTGTTGTTCTGTGTACTTGACACTTACATTTATCTCACAGTGTTGTTCCGTGTACTTGACACTTACATTTATCTCACAGTGTTGTTCTGTGTACTTGACACTTACATTTATCTCACAGTGTTGTTCTGTGTACTTGACACTTACATTTATCTCACAGTGTTGTTCTGTGTACTTGACACTTACATTTATCACAAAGTGTTGTTCTGTGTACTTGACACTTACATTTATCACAAAGTGTTGTTCTGTGTACTTGACACTTACATTTATCACAAAGTGTTGTTCTGTGTACTTGACACTTACATTTATCTCACAGTGTTGTTTTGTGTACTTGACACTTACATTTATCTCACAGTGTTGTTCTGTGTACTTGACACTTACATTTATCACAAAGTGTTGTTGTTTTTACTTGTGACACTTACATTTATCACAAAGTGGTGTTGTGTCTACTTGTCACTTACATTTATCACAAAGTGTTGCTGTGTACTTGACACTTACATTTATCACAAAGTGTTGTTCTGTGTACTTGACACTTACATTTATCACAAAGTGTTGTTCTGTGTACTTGACACTTACATTTATGACAAAGTGTTGTTCTGTGTACTTGACACTTACATTTATCACAAAGTGTTGTTCTGTGTACCTGACACTTACATTTATCACAAAGTGTTGTTCCGTGTACTTGACACTTACATTTATCTCACAGTGTTGTTTTGTGTACTTGACACTTACATTTATCTCACAGTGTTGTTCTGTGTACTTGACACTTACATTTATCTCACAGTGTTGTTCTGTTTACTTGACACTTAAATTTATCTCACAGTGTTGTTCTGTGTACTTGACTCTTACATTTATCACAATGTGTTGTTCTGTGTACTTGACACTTACATTTATCTCACAGTGTTTACTCTGTGTACTTGACACTTACATTTATCACAAAGTGTTGTTCTGTGTACTTGACACTTACATTTATCACAAAGTGTTGTTCTGTGTACTTGACACTTACATTTATCACAAAGTGTTGTTCTGTGTACTTGACACTTACATTTATCACAAAGTGTTGTTCTGTGTACTTGACACTTACATTTATCACAAAGTGTTGTTCTGTGTACTTGACACTTACATTTATCACAAAGTGTTGTTCTGTGTACTTGACACTTACATTTATCACAAAGTGTTGTTCTGTGTACTTGACACTTACATTTATCACAAAGTGTTGTTCTGTGTACTTGACACTTACATTTATCACAAAGTGTTGTTCTGTGTACTTGACACTTACATTTATCACAAAGTGTTGTTCTGTGTACTTGACACTTACATTTATCACAAAGTGTTGTTCTGTGTACTTGACACTTACATTTATCACAAAGTGTTGTTCTGTACTTGACACTTACATTTATTGGCATAGGGCCGGCCCTGGCCTAAAATAAATAACACCACAAACTGAAATGGTTCATGACTGACTTAATTTAGGCTAGTGAAACAACAACTACCAACTGGAGTAAAATTATTGCTTCCCGTTTTTTGGTGTGAGTCTGGTAATTTTTTTTTCAAATATAACTGAGGTCTAGTTGTGTCCATATGCATGTCGGGGAACCAGTTGCCTGAAATTCGCATCTCTATTTCGAACTAAGAATGGATGGAATTTTTTTTGAAATGCGAAGAAAAATGTCTAAATTTTTTAGAAAATGAGGGGAGAGAATAAATAAAAATAACTAGTTAGATAAAGTAAGGGAAATAACTAAGCTAAAATATACTATTTAAAGAAAATAATTTAAGGTAGTAAAACGTCAAATATATTTTTTTTTTAAAATAAGTTTTTTTTTTTTATAAATGTGTAAATGAAACTATGTTAAACAATAAAAAAAGAAAATATGAAGATACTAATTGTTTAAAATCAATAATATAGCTCAATATGTCTAAAGTTTAATATTCAAGAAGAATGATCTTTTAATTTAAATATATATCAATATCTCGGACATATAAATGTGATAGTCTAAATGTATATTTCTGACAATTTTTGGCAAGGGTATAAATTACCCTTTAATTAAATATATATAACTTTTCGGGGTTCGGAATTGTGTCTGTGGATACCCCTCACACTGTGTTGACAAATCAATGTAATTATTTATATTGTGAAATAACTAAAATCTTCTTACCTTTCTTATGTCGTGATTTTTTGTGGTAAGGTACGCGTTCCACCGGTTTAGAATCGCGACCTATTGTTATCCGGCCCGCAGACATTAACATAGAAATTAACATTGAGGGAAGTGTTATTGAAATACGAAGAAAAATGTTCATATATTTAAGAAAAATAGAGGAGAGCAGGCCCGTAGCATGACCTGAGCCCCCCCCCCCCCCCGTGCATGATTTAAGTTTTTTGACAAAATTTTAATAATAACGGCTATAAAACATCAATCATTTTGTTTAATAAATCAATAATAATAAAAACTTAAAAGTTTATATTTTGGCAATCATTCAGGCTATTTATATATACTTACATATGTAGCTTATCTAATTTTTGGGCATAAAAGATTGAATCTTATTGAAGTTCACTTCTGAGTATTTTGGGCACCATTGGCATTTGGTGCTTCAACAGCCGTGTGTGAGAGCAGTTTCTCAACCCTCACATGAATGCTCACCCCATATCGCAGATCAATGTTACAAAAGCGTCTAAGAAATCTTGTACTGCTTGCATTTGAAAAAGATTTAACAGACAATCTGAATGCTGAAGCATGTTTAGGTAAATTCAGTGCTAAACCCAGGCCCGTAGCCAGGTCAAAGTAAGCAGGGAGGCACCAATACCCAGCAAGGGGGCACCTTTACTTTTTCTTTATTTTTTCCTCTTTTTCTTATTTTTTAAGTGGGGGGGCACTCCACACCTATCGGGGGGCACGGCCCCCAGTGCCCCCCTTGGCTAAGGGGCTGGCTAAACCACGAAGTTTGCACACTTGAAACGTATAATAATATAAGTTCGCAACCAGTGCCGACGAGTGGGGGGGACCAGGGGGGGGCAATGCCCAGGGGCCCGGCGAGTTTTAGGGACCCGGACTGAGCTGGCCAATCAACTTTTTAAAATATTAATATCAGCCCAGGGGCCCGAAATTTCGCAATCTTGTAATAGTTTTATATATTGATATCTTCTGAGGACAACTAGCAACTTAAATAAGTTAATAAAATAACATTGGCTTCTGACTTCACTTTTATACATATGCATAATAAAATAATAAAGTACAAACTCCGTGATTTCTGAGTGATGTTATTTAATTTGCAAATTTACTTTTTAGCAGAATTAATTTTATTTTAAAATGAATAATGGCAACTGTTGTTGTTGATAGATCTGTTCTTTGTTTTCAATATTTTATAAGAAATATCACACAAATAGCTAAGCTTTATTCATGCATCTTTGTCGTTCTTCCCGGATTGTACATTAAACAAACAGTATAATAATATAAATCAGGTATCTATTATGTAACAATTGTGTAGCAGAACTAGTGGTCAATATATTTATAACAGGAATCAGAAATTGCTCAGCCTCAATAAATTTTTATCATTAAAACTCTTTACTATTTAAATTATTTTTAACAAAACTGCAACATGCCGTGCATTATTGAAACGTAGTTAAAATTATATATTTCTAATTAATAGCTAAACAATCGGTACTAAAATGCACCGTTCCAGATATGAAACTGCAAACAATTTCTTGGGGAGGGGACTCACTGAGATCCCCTCCCCAAACCCCTCCTCTCCGTTCGCAAGCTTTCGGCGTTTCGCGCCTCCATTTTTGCCCCCCTCCCGTTACCGCAAGTTTAGGTCATTAAATTATCGAAATATTTTTTTGTTCTAAGACCAATTTTCAACAATGAAAACAGTTTTGCCCCCCCCCCCCCCGGTCAAAGTTGTCTAGATCCGCCTGATCATTTCTTCGGCCTCCACCCCCCCCCCAAAAATTTCTTCGCCCCCCCCGAAAATATCTTCGGCCCCCCACCACGAATATCATAATACGAATTAAAAACACAACCTGTATTAACATTTTATAAAATATATCATTTAGTTAGAATTGTAAATCTTATAGATATTTTATTTTTAAAAATTTTAACCGCATTTGTTATATACAATGGATGAGTTTTTACTATGAAATAATTGGCGTTCTCATATCAAAACCATCTCACGTCATGTCTTCTGTGCTTCATAAGTAAATGTGCTATAGGTGCATTTTTTAAAATACATTTTGAAGCTGTAAAAGCAATCGACTGGCCAATGTTTGTAGATGTTGCAACGCACTTACTTGCAAAATTTGTAGATGTTGGATCACTGACTGGCCAATGTTTGTAGATGTTGCAGCACTTACTTGCAAATGTGTGCAAATGTTGGATCACTGACTGTGTGTAAATATTGGACCAGTAATTATCTTTAAAAACACAGAGGTGCTCTGACACCCACCAAGAGTGTTCAGTCTTACTAATCTGAGGCGGTAGGGGGGGGCTGCTGAAATATCTTTATATTAACTTCCTTGTAGATTCCACAACAGAGATTGCGAGCCATCAATTCTATGATTTCCGAACTGTTTCAGATGCTAAAAATAAAGTTAGGTTTAATACAATCTTTCTATGTTAAAATTTAAAACTTTTATGGGAAAACGGAAAAATTAAAGTCTATGCAGTCCCTAACATCCGGCTTACCCCCCCTCTAGTGCACGAGGATAGCAGTATGCATTTTCTTCAATAAATGTTTGACCTTTTCATAAGTATTACATTCTCAATATTGCATATGTGTAATTGGCCCAGAGAAGTATCGCACAAGCTGTGTACAAATTGTCTGTATATCTTTTCTATCATTGTTTTATAAGAATGTTTGTGACACTATCTCTCTAGTGGTCTAATAAGTCGTGTTCCTGCATAATACAGAGTTGGTATAAAGCGGGTTCAAGTGTGTGAATACATATGCACTTTTAACTGGTTTAAGACGGTGGAGATTAGTTTGAACCAGAGAATGAAAAATTTGTCAGTTACCTTTATAGTCTGGAACATAAGCATAGCAGAGTTAATTCACCATATGTATAAGTCCCCAGCAGGGATCAGGTAATATCTTAGATCCTGTAAACCTTCTTTCATCACCGACTGAGTCGATAGTGTAATGGCCATGGAACCACCACGGGCGATATAACTTTCCTGATATCTGAAATATCCATGGGTCCTCAACGGAGATTAAACTCGGGATCCTCAGATTTACAGTCATGCTCTTTACCTTTTGACAATTCAGCTCTAATTTATTAAAAGAAAGAAAGTGGCGATCAGCTCGAGCCATGAATTACTCAGCATAAATCTCTCCATCCTATCTCTTTCTGCTCTGATTTTGATAAATACATTTGGTAAACGAGGCGCCTACGAAAATATTGCTTCCAGCTTTCAATAGATTATAACGATTTCACGAAAAACAAAGAAGAATATAAAAGTGATAAAGTTGTTTCAGATAAATCACTGTAATACTGTTAAGAAAAACAGTACAACATTTGAATTTGTTTTATAATATTTAATACATAGACAAATTATAAAACACATATTTAATAAACAGTTCTGATTATAGAAGGAAAATTGCATTAAATTGAAAATCGTACAATTGTTATCAACACTTATTTGAATTGTAAAAATCTAAACATTAAATTAAAGAATTAAAAAGATAATCTGTAAATAGTTATTTGAAAAAAATATAATAATAATAATTTCTCAGAACTTAACTAACATTTATATTTAGCTCGATGTTAGCAACAATTTGTCTGTAAACTTTATTACATTTCTGGTTATATTATTTTTCTGGTCCTTTAATTTCATTGTTTTCTATTTATATGTGAATGTTTACAATCATTCTCCAGTTGTTTATCTCGTACCACTGACACCAAACGTGATTATATGAATTGTATTCGATGTATTAGGAACTATCAGCGTCTATGGACTGAACTAGAGAAGAAGTAAATAATATATTGATTACAATAAAAACATCTTTTGTTTAAAGACTCAAATAAATGTATAACATATATATATATATATATATATATATATATATATATATATATACACATATATATTTTGCACATTCATGAATAGATAAGAAATTTGATTATTATGCATGATTCATTATGAAGATATATATATATATATATATATATATATATATATATATATTTTAAATATAACATGATTGAAATTCATATGACTTTATTCATATATATGGCTTGTACTTTCTAATCATATTTGCATCTTCATGTCATCATATACTTTTATAATTGTTTGATACTTTATGTCTACAAGGAGTAGGCTAATACAGAGTTAACCTTAATAGGATGCACCATTGCACCATCGTATGTCACCATATTATTTACTTTCACTGTGATGTCTTATTTGTTTATTATGAGTAAAGATCAATACGCCTGTTGTCAATTCTTGATAAATTAGAATCGAAAACATTTAAATCACATGAGTTCAAACTAACAACAGAATAGAAACGAAAATAAGCTAACGAAAGTCATGAAATAAAATTATGTCGTTTCTTAAGTGTTTTCTTTTTAATTGTGAGATATGTATGGCTAATGATACATAAATTTACAAAATATATATTTTACTGAAATTGAATAGTATGTTTCATTTTGTACATTGAGTTTACACATCAGTCCACTGGGATAAATCATTCCATGAGTTTTCTGGAAGAAAAATATAGTCACAAAGAGAAACAAATTGGTACTTCCCAGGAAATACGTTTTATATAAAAATCATCAATATAAAATGATATTGTAACAGGGTGTAAAAAGAAATTTACAGAATTCAAAAAATTGAAATAAAAAAATAGAGAGTAAAACATCTGGTATCCAATAACACGTAAAAAAATCATTATATCTTAGGGCCTACATAAATCTTTATAATTATTAATAAAATATGTGTATGGTGCCCATTTAGAAACATAGATTATTTATAACTTTATGCGACTTATTTTTAAATGTAGATGTATTATTTAATCCGATTATTTTAAACACTCTGTTTTTATAGTTGTATATTTTTTAATTCATTAAAATAATAAAATCATTTTATTTTTACATTTTACTCATTAATGTCCTGGAGCTAAGCTAGCTTTTTTAATTTTACATTACAATCTGAAGGCGACAGTTTCCATT
The DNA here is from genome assembly GCA_021962125.1 of Bulinus truncatus. NCBI lineage: Eukaryota > Metazoa > Mollusca > Gastropoda > Planorbidae > Bulinus > Bulinus truncatus. Next base: position 382,117 of record JAGDYQ010000336.1, read on the forward strand.
TATGAACATATCTAAAAATTAAAAAGCTTATTAGTTCTTCAAGATTTTTTCTCTTTGACTTAAAATTTTAAAAACGTGTATTATCATGTAGATTCTATGTATGTTACAAATTTTAGCATTTTTACTACATTTCAACAGGTTCAGGGCAGAGATATAATATTTGAGAATATACAAAGCAACACACCGTACATAGAGAACAATAGACTGATTAAAAGTTTATAAAATAAAACATTACTTCAAGTTAAACATTTATTTTCTCGATTATTATCGAAGTGGCTATGTACTCAATTCTTCCGGTGAACTCAACAGTTTTTACGTTGAATTCTCCCACACCACAATCAAATCACAAGACTACAGAAACATATCAAGGAAACCACAAGCACACTTCTCAAACAATAATTCGCAGTAACTCGCACAACACAAACACCTCAATCACATCACAAACACACCATAAACTTACCAAAAGAACATCAAAAGCACATCACAAGTATACCACAGCACACCACAAAAGCACACCACACACAAACGTCAGACACACACATACAATATGTACGTATACATTTTTTGTATTTTATTACACAAATAATACGGTTTTATCATTTACGATTCATAATAAATTGGGTATGATATTTATTAAAACAAGAATATTTAACTAAAAGAGAATTGGAATGAAATAAATGAAAAGTGCTTTATATTGACATTTTAATAAAATGATATTAGTGTCTAGTCTAGTGATAGGTCACGTCTGCTTCCCCTAACAAATGTCAACTACCAATTGTGAAATTAGAGATATATTGTGTTTCTCTCTTGTATGCAATCTAGTTTTGTATATTGACTCTGGTATGTAGTGAGCGATTACCAAATCAATAACAGACTATATTCACAAAGTTTATCTCTTAAACACATAGTTATAGAATATATTCACAAAGTTTGTTTCGATTTGTTTAGAAAAAGATGCATAATCAAATATGTTAATCTTTGGACAATAATTAATTAATTATCTTTTACGCTAGACATGTGATGAACGAATGTGGTGGACGAATGTGATGTTCGAATGTGACGTACACATGTGACGTACGCATGTGAAGAAAGCTTCTGACGTAAGCAATTCATGTATCCATTTGAACTACTCATATGACGCAGTCGTGTGACGTACGTATATATCGTTTACGTCTGCAATAAGTATGTGATGCAAGCATGTGATGAACGCATGTGATGAAACATGTGATGGGCACATAGGATGTAAGTATGTAAATTTCATCAAAATTTAGAAAATATTTAGCCTAAAGAATTAATTATTTTTCATGTGGATTTTAAAAGTTTATTGTTTTTTTCAAAGAAGTTTTTCTCAATTTTATATTTAATTTGAAATATTACAAAAGAAATGATTCTAAACTTTTGGACGTGGTTTACGTTTGAGCCTGTCTACGTGAAGGGGATGGTATATATCATTGGATTCAAGGCAGAGTTTACTGAAGTACAAACACTGCCATCCATGCATACGTTTCTTTATCAAACTCTTGACCAATCAGAGACAGTATTCCCATTACTGATGGGAAACCTACATAAAATCTGATACAGCAACAAAAGCAAGTTCCTTGGCAATGTTTATGTCCTGGGTTCTCTCTCAGAACATTGTCTCATGGAAGGTAGATTCTTTTCTTAATCAATTCGTAAATATGCTAATTGACCTAGAGCTATAAATAGAAAGAACAAAATTAAGGATAGCGTAAAAGAATTTATATTCCCAACCAGGAAGTGTAACGATCCTTTGGTATCAGAGGCAGTGCCAGACATAGACCGTTGGAAGAATAGATTTGCCATCCAGGTACGACTGCTGATTCGGCCAAGACGAAACGAATCACCCAAGTTAAAACAAAACTTTTCCATTTAAGACTTGAAGAGATATCTGTGCACTGAATGGATAAGAGATGTGCTCTGAACAGATCCAAAGTAATCAGTCCAATTAAAAATGTTGATCTTTCACTGGGAGAGTGTTGATAAAAAGCAAGAAAGTGACAAAGAAAACTCTTCCTCCAGCTTTCATTGTACACAACGTAAACATCAGCATAGACTACATCAACAACAGCGATGATTATCAAGTAGACGCCCATAAGGAGATCCGAGACGGCCAGACCTGTTACAAAAAGACCGTAAAGCTGTTTGAAATATTTTCTCTCTCCCATAACTCTGTAAATCAAAACAATGCCGTTGCCTGCAATTGTCAGTAAACCCACTATCCAAACTGAGACTCTTTTAAAAAAGCTTCCAACTATGTGTTGACACGTAGAGATTGCGTCATCAGGGGCGTGGCATACACTGGGTGATATTATCTCCCCTTATTTGTTGACAACACAATTTAAAATCACTTGTTAGTAAACTTTATGTGGTAAGTCCTTTAAAAATTAACTTGAAGTTCTGTCAACACTAAACCTTGTATGTTTAATGTGTCTAGTTTAAAATTCTCTGGTAGACGAATGTTTTCAAATACTGTTATCTTAGTTTGTCTTAAATTTAATATTCTTAAACATGTTAAGTTCTCAAAACAATTGACAGGAAGTGACGTAACTGAGGTATACGAGATCAATTTCTTCTAGAGAGTATGGAAACATGAACTCTTTGTTTAGACTTAAATATTTATTACGTGAAGATTTAAAAACAATAAATTAGTCATTGATTGTAAAGAACTTAAGTAATGGCTGTCACTGATTTGATTTTTACTACAGGTCTAATATCACAGTTTCTTCTGTATTCCAGTGTTCCAATGACTGGTCTACATTTTGTATTTTACACTCACTGATACTGATCTGTACAACTAGTAGATAGGGCAAATAAAAAAGAGAACACGTCATTAGAAAGCAATGCATTAGAAATATTGTACAGCTGAATAGTCTTCTTAATAAAATACTTTAATTTATCTTCATCTTTATAAGTCAAACAGGTGTCAGCTGGACATGTTTCATTACATATGTTTAGACCTGACTTGTTATTATAGTTTTCAATTTTTTTAATGAAATGCCCGTGTAATTTGGAATTTAGGCAGATACATTTTTTAAAGTTATGTCCTTTGTACAGATAAACTTAGATAGTGTAAATATTACTTTTATAAAGTCCGAACGGACAATGACGCTTTCATAGGTAACAGCATTAGATGGAATACGAAGTAGGAGTCTGGACATTTTATAAAACTATCAGGGCATTGAAAACTCTCACAGTTTTGAAGGTGGGTGTTGCCTGCGCATCCGCGATGATGCAGGAGAAGACATTTGGGAGAAACATCCTGTTTTTTACAAGTTACCATTGGTATATCTTGACTTATATTACCTTTTTAGACAAACATTTTATCTTTTGGTAATTTTATTCATCATAACAATATTGATCAGACATTGATTGGTGGAATGTATTCTACTTTCACTATTGACTGTATAAAAAATGAGTGACAACGTGACGTACAACTCTGATCACGTGAGCTCTTGTAAAACATCACGTTCATAGGTGTATGCAGGTGTAGGGTGTTTTGGTTTTTTACAAGTAATAATTGTCATCATCATGAGATTGTTTAGAATAGTTACAATTTATTTTATTAAGATTATCGCTGATTTTCAATTCACCAGACACAAAATCTTTGATAATACTACGACGAACAGACTTAAAGTGTTGAGCTTGTTGACAGGTTTAAATTGAATATCAGTTTCACCTGTAGAAGTTGGTGACATTCACACAAGGTAAGTCTAATAAAAAATTTTCACAATCATCATATAAAGATATTCCAAATATTTGTTTTGATATTCCAGAGTTTCTTTTGTTGTTTTGGTATAATTAAAGTAAACACATTTATGCTGGCTACCCAAGGTGGGACGGATGGCCAAGTGGTGTATTCACTCGACTGTCAACCTGAGAGTCATGGGCTCGATCCTCGGTGAGAACCATGGGAATTTCTCGGTGAAATTGGTTTCAAAGTCGTCCCACAAGTCCTAGCTTTAAATGGGTACCTGACTTAGTTGGGAAGTAAAGGCGGCTGGGCGTTGCGCTAACCACTCACAATCCCTTCATATGCAAGGTTATAAAAACAGATGATTTCTACTTCATCTGCCCCGATGCAAAATACTGGATGCTATCGCAACAGGGGCACAGACAGTGATAAGATAGTGTTCCAAAAATATTGTTAGAGAAGACACACTGACGTGTATTTTATAATATTAATTGTTGATGTGTTATATTTATTTTTAAACTCGTTTTATTTATTAGTCAAATTAGATTTCAATTATTACAATTAGCGGGTGAATTTTGAAGTTTTGTTATTTAACGTTATATTTGAAAGCGGGATATTATTTTTTTTTCATTTTTTTTTTTTTTTTTAGTTTGTATTTCTTCATGGGGGAGGAGGAGAGGGGGAATGGACGTAAGGTTTGACAAGGAGTACTTTTAGGGGAAATGATGCTTAAAAATTATTAGACTTTATTTTACGTAAGTATATGTCTCTATACCCGTCTGTCATTTAGATTTGGTTTCTTTTAAGCGCTCAATAGACTAGTGACTGATTGATTTAGAATTTTGTAAAACAATTTAACACAAAATTAAAGAAAAAAATAATAATTATTTCACTAACTATTTTTAAAATCCTACATAAATTTAATTTTCATGGTTAAATATAATATTCCCCCAAAATGATTATTTTTTACAACTTTGTGTATTTTCGTTGCATGTCAACCAAAATAAAGTCTTGAAAATATAATATAAATTATGGAATGGGAAATTGGATCAATGCACATATTTTAAAAATAATTCATTCTAACATTGATTGCTTTTAATCAATTTCTTCATTTTATGTCTGTAATAGATACCTATTTTATCGTTTAGAATGTTCTATCAATTTCAAGCGGGGACGGATAGCCGTGATATAAAAAGCTTGGTTTTTTACCTGAATGTCTCTGGTTCGATCGTTTGGTGACTCAATGGATATTTCATGTCATAGCAAAGTCTCCGCTATATCTCACGTATTTCTCCCGAATCTTGCATTATCGACTAAGTGGTTTTATAGTATCTAAGGAGATTTTATCTCATTCTTACTGGATTCATACATATAAAGTGTCAAATTATATATCTACATCACTTTGATTTTTTTTGATATTATAGTGATGACTAATAGAATAATTTATTGCAAGAAGAGGAAAAAGGGACTCCAGTTCTAAAAACATTGTCAGTGCCGCTAGTTTTTCTGCGTCCTTAATCTAATAGATGATTTAGATATTTATATTTACCATAAAAAGTCAAACAAATAAATGTTATTGTTTTCTTGTGTGATTTATTTCTATAACATGGTTTGAGTTATAATGTTCATTTTTCACTTTTGCATTTCTTAAACTTAAACAACACAAAATAATGAGAAACCAAATTGTTTAACGTATATTCTCATCTGACTAGCATTAGCAGATAAGCTTAATTGAAAATATGTTTTTCTATAATTAATTTAATTTCAACTTATTTGTCAAAGCTGCAAGCTAAAGATTAAACAATTAAATTAAAAAAATATATATTTCTGTAGATATAATGTTTAGCTAATTTAATATTTATCTTAGGGTTGAGAATAGAATTTAATTGCATACATTTCCTGAGGTTAGTTTTTTATTATGATAGAAATATAATTTCGAAGAGAATAAATTATAAAAACGTTTAATATTTATCTATAAAAATTATTTATATCAAATATGAACATATTTTATAATATTTCTGGATTTATTATTCAAATCACCTCTTTTTCTTTAGACTGAAAAGTAAATACCTATTGAAAAATGTTAGGACAAAAAATTGAATATAAATAGAGTTCACTTACTTTTTTTTTAAAATTGTTTAAACATTAATTAACATTTCTTAAACACAAACTACAAATAATAAAACCAACTGATACAAAAATATAATAATTGGAGACAATTTTTAAAAAAGTAGAAAAATAAAAACACTTCTATACATATAATAACTTACTCAGATACAGACAAAAATACAGCAACACATGAAGCGGCATTGTATTTGTTGATAGCTCTAGTACAGCTCCAGAGCACATCCAGTATTCTCCTTCTAACTCTACAAACGAAAATAAATGTCTCCAAGCTTTTTCTTCCTGATTTACTTTCAGCACCAAGTAGAGAATTCTGATGTTCATTTCGATATAACCATAATTCTTGAAACATCTGTCTTTTATTAACGCCAAAACTGCAGACTGTAAATAATTGACAGCGTGCATTTGTTTGATCTTTCCTACAGACATGTGTGAGATGTGCTATAATTATAATACTGGAAATGATGTATAGGTCAAAGACTTCTCTCGTTAAAACATTTATATGTACAACGTATCTGTATTAAGGTAATAGGTTAATAAATGTCTGAGAGCAAAAGAATTGATTTCGACTTGATCCACGTCATTATTAATGACACTGGTATATTTATCCACAGAAAATATCATTTGTTGATGATCAGATTTAAGATAACTTATGGAATTATTTTGAATCATTATGGAGGCATAAATATGCCTTAAAGTCCCTAAGTAGTAATGGTGAAATTCTAGTAATCTGTTTGTTTCTTGACATATTTTTTAATATAAAGTTTTAGTAAGATGAGGGACACACGGTGGTGCAAATATCACATATATTACATAAGCCTCATATAAGATATATTACATAAGCACTCATACATATATTACATAAGCCACTCATAGATATATTATAAGCCACTCCCATACATATATTACATAAGCCACTCATAGATATATTACATAAGCCACTCATAGATATATTACATAAGCCACACATAGATATATTACATAAGCACCCATAGATATATTACATAAGCCACTCGCAGATATAGCACATAAAGCCACTCTTAGATATATTACATAAGCCACTCATAGATATATTACATAAACCACTCCCTTGGAGATATATTACGGCCACTCATAGATATATTACATAAGCCACTCAAAAATATATTACATAAGCCACTCATAGATATATACATAAGCCACTCATAGATATATTACATAAGCCATTCATAGATATATTACATAAGCCACTCATAGATATATTACATAAGCCACATAGATATATTACATAAGCCACTCATGATATATTACATAATGCTCATAGATATTACATAAGCCACCCATAGATATATTTTTTCTTATGATACCCCTCTAGTATTAACACTAGTTTTTTATGTTCTTTTAATGTCCCACTAGTATTAACACTATTTTTCAACTTCTTTTGATTCTTCTCTTGTATCAAACTGATTTAATTATTCTTAAAATGCCCTTCAGGTATTAACACTATAACACCTCTCTGGCTTCAAAACTATAACGCCCCTTTGGTATTAACGCTAAATTTGATGTTCTTATGATGCTCCTCTGGTAATAAGCTTTATGTATTATTGATGTCGCTGCAAGATACTAAAACTGGTTTATTTTTATTTGATGCACTTCTGGTATTAACATATATTAAATGTTATTATGATACCTTCTAGTATTGAACCAGGGCTGGGTGATGGTCGTAACGTAACGCGTTCGACTGTCGACCTGAAAGGTGACTAGTTTGATCTCCGATGATGACCAACACATGTTGCAGGTGTTGGCTCAGGATTTACGATATATCTCCCGTGGTGCCTCTATGGTCATTGCATTATCAGCAATGTTAAAGATGAAAATATGGGCACCTTGAAAACCGTTGTTTAGAGGATCTAAGAGATTTCATTTCATTCATGCAGGACTTCACACAACACCAGCACCAGTGTCAGTATTCATCATCCAACGACACCGACCCCGATAAATAAAAAAACAACAACATACATTTGACAGGGTCATCATAATAACTTGTTGGTACATATGCAAATCTTATTTATCACCCACTACATCCCATTTTTAATTTGCAAGAATCTTCAAATTATTTTGATGTTTTTAAGCAGTATTTTAAATTGTTTGCATACATTTTACTTCGATCATTTGGCTTTTGAATGCTACTAACGTAAAACTGATGTAGTCTCGCAATCGATCATATTTATTTTCTGTAGCATAATGGTACTATTGCCTTTTCTCAATCAGTTGTTCTAACGTAAAGAAATATTGACAGTATACCAACATCCTACAGTGTATAATCAAATCGACCGGTAATATTCGTGCACCTATTATGCAATTATACAGTTTAATACAAGTTTGATATGCGGTATATGTGCAACGTTTTCCTATCTTTCCTTTTCATTATCTGAAATTGCTGCTCTAAAGTATAATCAAACTAGTCGGCTGCCTAGGCACCCGCTAACACACTTTATTAATTTGAAGATTTATAAAATCTTTCTTTTATGAAAATTTTAAACATTTATGGAAAAACAGAAATAAAAGTCCCAGCAGTCCCAACACCTCCCCATTTAAACTCTTCTCCTTTGTTTAGTGAACGAGCAAAGCGTGCTGCATGTCCTTGACAAATATTTTACCTTTTGATAAATGTGCATTGTGAATATTGCAAAATTCAGCACTGGCATATGCATTGTTAAATGAATAGATAAAATTGTGTTATTATGCATAATTCACTATGGATGGATGTATTTCTCAGTGTATCATTGGATTGGAATTCATATGACTTAATTCATATATATCGCGTGTACTTTGTAATCTATTTGTATCCTCATGTCATCATTTACTGCGATAATTGTTTTTGATATTTTATATCTACAGGGTATTAAATGGATTGTTTATTATATGTTACGGATCACAGTTTTAATCAACTGGATATCCTGTTTTTTATATTTCGGAAGAAATGGTCGATTAGAAACCGCTCTCGTGAAGTTTAGACGTCATGTTTAGTTAATTATTATCGTATCAGAGAGAGAGAGAGAGAGAGAGAGAGAGAGAGAGAGAGAGAGAGAGAAAGAGAGAGAGAGAGAGAGAGAGAGAGAGAGAGAGAGAGTTTACGCTTGAGTGAAGAGAGATAGACATTTTTATATATGATCTAATGAGTTTTGTAATAACTATTTTCTTTTGTGGTCAACATGATTGTAAGACTTGATTAGAGTATGATTTTATGTACATATGCGCTGTATTCGTTCAAATAAATTGAATCAGTAAAGAATTAGCCTTGTGACTTCATTTTGAAAGAAAGATGTGCAGATACAGCTACCATAACTTTGTTCATAAATACCTACATTTAACACTTCGACAACCTCTTACAAGGAATAATACAAGTTTGGCCTTGAGCAATTGCACCATCGCACCATCTAATGTCACCATGTTGTTTACTTTCACTATGATATCGTATTAGTTTATTACGAATAAAGATCAATACACCAGTTGTCATTTCTTGATAAATTAGAATTGAAATTTCAATCACATGAGTTCAAACTAACAACAGAATAAAGAAACGAAAGTAATATTAACGAAAGTCATGAAATAAAATTATGTCAAATCTTAAGTGTTTTCTTATTATTTTTTAATGTTGAAGATATGCCTGGTAAATGATACAATGAATTAACAAATATTTATTTAACAGGATTAAATAGTAAGTTGTGTATTGTTTTAAGATTGTGTACAGTATGTTACTCATCTATCCCTGAGAAAAATCATTCCATTAGTTTTCTAGGAGAACAGTTATAATCACAAAACAGAGAAACAAATATACAAAAATCATCAATATAATTAATATAAACTGATATTGTAAATGGCTGGAAGAATTTCACAGAATAAATAACATTCGAAGTAAAAAATAATATGAAAAACTTTTGTTAAAAATCTTTGTACACATAATAAGACGTGAAAAATTTATTATATCATACATACATTTTTATAAATTATTTTTACTTAAACTATTTGTATGAGTGCCCATTTAGATACGGAATTATTCATAATTTCATGATACTTATTTTAAAATGTTAAAATAATATTTAGTTCAGATTATTTTAATCACCGTTTCTTTTAATTTTTAATCTTTTTTAATTCATTTAAATAATTAAATTATTTTTTTTGCATTTACGCTCATTTATGTCCCGGTGCTAAGCTAGGTTTTGTTATTTTACATTATAATCTCAAGGAAAATTTTACAATTATAAACATATCTAACAATTAAATAGCTTCTCAGTTCCTAAATATTTTTTCTCATGGACTGGAAATTTTAAAAATGTCCTTTGTCATGTAGATTCTACGTCTGTGAGTGTGACCAATTTAGAATTTTCACTACATTACAACAGGTTCAAAACTGAGATATAACACGAAGTATAAATATTATTTTATTACAATTTACATTACACAAATAATACAATTTATCATTTAGGATTTGTAATAAAATGTGTATGATAATTATTAAATAAATATTGAGCTAAAAGATATCTGGAATGAAATAAATGGAAAAGTATTTAACATTGACATTCCAATAAAATGGTATTGTGTGTCTAGTCTAATGACAGGTTAAGTCTTCTTCCCCTGACCAATGTCAGCTACCAATTTGTGAAAATTAGACATATATTTTAATTTCGCTCTGGTATGCAGTCTAGTTTTGTATATTAACTCTTTTATGTAGTGAGCGATTACAAAAATCAATAAACACATAGATAAGATATATTCACAAAGTGTATCTTTTAAAAAACCTAGTTATACAGAATATATTCGCAAAGTTTGTTTCTATTTGTTTAAAAATGATGCTTAATCAAATATGTTAAGCTTTAGACAATAATTGAAAAATAATCTTTTACGCTAGACAGGTGATGCTGGAATGTGACTAACGCATGTGAGGTAAGCTTGTGACGTACACATGTCATGTGCACGTGACGTAATCATTTGAACTACATTGAACTACTTCTCTGACGCACTCGTGTTACGTTCGCATGTGACGTACGCAAGCATTTGACGTTCGCGTCTAACGTCAGTATGCAGATGCACGCATATGACTAACGCATGTGAAGGACGACCGTAATGAACGCATATAATGATATGTGAATGACGCATATGATGGGCTGTGTTATGGACACTTGCGTGATGGACGCATGTGATTGACGCATATGATGGGCTGTGTTATGGACACTTGTGATGGACGCATGTGATTGACGCATATGATGGGCTGTGTGATGGACACTTGTGATGGACACTTGTGATGGTCGCATATGATGGGAGCGTTTGATGGTCGCATTTATCGTTTATTTGTAGAAATTCATCAAACATTTAGAAATTAATTAGCTACTGGAAGTTAATTGTATTTTATGTAGATTTTTAATGTTTATTATTTGATTTAAAGACGTTTTCTCTTACTTTTCATCTGTTGCATATATAATTTGATATATTACAAAAAAGAGAAATAAATCTACCTTTTGGATGGGACTTGGCATTTAAGCCTGTCTATAATGACTGGTATGGTATATATACATTGGATTCAATGCAGAGTTCACTGGCAGTACAAACACTGCATCCATGCCGTAAGTGTCTTTATCAAACTCTTGACCAATCAGAGACATTATTCCCATTATGCCGATGGGAAACCAACACGGAAAGTCTGACACAGCAACAAGCAAGTTTCTTGGCTATGTCCATGTCCTGGGTTCTCCTCTGTGAACAATGTCTCATGGAAGGTAAATTCCTCTTCTTAATGACATTCATAAATATAAGCAATTGACCTAGAGCTATAAATAGAAATAAAATAAAATTAAAAATGACGTAGACAGCCATGGAAAACTCCCATCCGGAAGTTTATCGATCCTGTAGTACTAAGAGAAGAAGTGCCGAGCCATAAGGCAGATTTCAAGAATAGTGCCATTCAGTGCAACTGATGGAATTAAAGCCAAAACGACCAATCACCCAGTAAAAATAAACTTTTCCATTTAAGACTTGTAAAGTATCATTTGCACTGAATGATAAGAGATACTTATGAAACGATCCAAAGTAATCAGTCCAATTAAAAATGTTGATGTTTCACTGGAGAGTGTTCATAAAAAGCAGAAAGTTACAAAAGCTTTTCTCCAGCTTTCATCGTACACAACGTAAACATCAGCATAGACTACATCAACAACAGCGATGATCATCAAGTAGACGCCCATAAGGAGATCCGAGACAGCAGACCTGTTACAAAAAGACCGTAAGCTGTTTGAAATATTTTCTCTCTGTTCCACACAACTCTGTAAATCAACACAAACTGCCGTTGCCAACAATTGTCAGTAAACCCACTATCCAAACTGAGACTCTTTTTAAAAAGTTTTCAACTATGTGTTGACACGTAAATTGCGTCATCAGGGGCTGGCATACACTGGATGAAATATTATCTCCCTTATTTGTCGACAACACAATTTAAAATCACTGGTTAGTGAACTTTTATGTACTGTTAGCCCTTTGAAGAAATTAACTGAAGTTCTGTCAACATCAAACCTTGAATGTTTAATGTGCCTATTTTAAAATTCTTTGGTAGCCCCATGTTTTCAAATAGGACATCTTAGTATGTCTTAGATTCAATATTCTTAAAAATGTTAAGTTTTCAAAACAGGTTTTAGCAAGTGACGTAACTGATGTATACGAAATATCAATTTCTTCTAGAGAGTATGGAAACACAAACTCTTTTTTATACTTAAATATTTATTATGTGAAAGATTTAAAACAATAAATTAGTCATTGATTTTAAAGAACCTAAATAGTGACTGTCACTGATTTGATTTTACTAGGGTATAATATACCAGTTTCTTCTGTATTCCAGTGTCTGTGACTGGTCTACATTTTGTATTTTACACTCACTGATACTGATCTGTATGACGTGTAGAAATGGACAATAAAATGAGTAAAAATCATTGGGAAGCAATGAATTAGAGATGTTGTACAGCTGAAAGGTCTTCTTAAGAAAATACTTTAATTTTGTTTTCATCTTTATAAGTCATGGGTGTAACCAGCTGGACATGTTTCATTACATAGATTTAGACCTGAATCTTTATTTTTGTTTTTAATTACTTTATATAATATTCGTGTAATTTTGAATGGAGACGATATTTGCTGTTTAAAGTTATCTCGCTGAACAGACTAGTTTAGTTTGTGCAAATAATACTTTTTCTTGACCGAACGGACATTGACGTTTTTCATAAGTAGCTGCATGAATGAATACAGTAGGAGCCTGGACATTTTATAAAACCTTCAGGGCATTGAAAATTTTCACAGTTTTGAAGGTGTGTGTTGTCTCTACATCCATAACGATGCGGGAGAGCATTGGAGAAACATCCTGGTTAGTTCTACAAGACACCATTGATATATCTTGATTTATTTTACCTTTCTTAGACAAACATTTTTCACTAGGTAATTGTAAATCATCGGAATAACAGTATTGTTCAGACGTTGAGTTAGTGGAATGTATTCTACTTTCACTATTGACAGTATAAAATGAAAGACAACTTGATGTACAATCATGATTTAGTGTCTCTTCTTGAACATCACGTACATGGGGGTGTATACAGATGGACATGGATTTTGGTTCTTGCAAATAATAATTGTCATCGTCATAGAGAGATTATAATAGTTACAATTTATTTTATTAAGATTATCGCTGATTTCCAATCCTGAACACAAAATTTTGAATAATTCTACGATGAACAAGACCGAAAGTGTCAGGCTTGATGACAGGTTCAAACCGAAAATCTGTTTCTACCGGAAGTAGTTGGTGACATTCACATACAGGTAAGTTGCAAATAGTATTTTTTTAAATCCATCATATACAGATATGTCATATATTTTTATTGATATTCAAAGTCTCTTTAGTTGTTTTGGTATAATTAAAGTAAAACATTGTGTCGTGCCATTGTCAGGTAGCTCATGATAGAAAGTAAATGGATTTCCAGAAGACCAGAAATATGTTTCAAAAAATCTATTGAAATTAATATTCAAATGTGCGTAAGAATGATTTAAACTCATTCAAAGCTGAAAGTTGATTTTCAGAACTTTGGAAATCAAAATAATTTAGTTCCCTGGTATGTTTCTATGAAACAATAAACTATGAGTTTTATCACAATAGTCAACACCTTCTTAGTGACTTATATTTTTTAAACCAACGTGGTAAAATGACTTTTGGAAGTTCTCGTTCAAAAGTTAAGTTTGTGTTGTTGCATGTTGAATTGCATATCTTGGGGAATATGTTCTGGATATTTTAGATCTTTAAAAGATTCGGTGTTATGAATGCTTTCGTGAATTTGAAATTCTGTACTATCGATTGACTTGGTAAAGAAATTTTTATTGTAATTGGCAAAAAGAAAATATTATTTACTAATGCATTATCTTGTTTTCCAGTAATTGTGAGGATAGAATCTTTGTTTTGTATTCTTAAAAAAAAAGTAATTGTCAAAGTAAGTGTTTTTGTACCGTGGTTTTTTGTATCACGGACTCTAGAATCATAAAGAGAAAAATTTTCGTTACATTGATTTGATATTTCGTTTTGCTTTCTCGAACGTTCGCTGTCAGCACTTCAAGACTAATTGGTTCTTTATCTTCGTGTGTCATGGAAACATTCAATGACGTCCAGTTTTGTACACTCTGAGATACTCCACTGATCTATTGATTAAATCTATTTGATCTCTCACTTCTCTGCGACAGTCTATCACAAAAAAAATATGTTTGTTTTCGATGTTACAGTTGCTCAACGGGAACATAATAACAGAACCTTAAGAGAGAAAAAAAAACTTTGCTACTTATCAAGATAAATAGTATGCATATATAACATCAATGTGAATAAACAAACAATAACCCAATGCAAATCTATCTAATCAAAGTAGCTTTCAGATTTAAATGGCATGTCAAACTAAAAGCCCGAGGGCCACATGTATTCATTTTGTATTCCCTTATTCGGCTCGATCAAGTGATATATAAATATAACTTTATTTCATTTTAACGATTTAAAATGTTTAATATTTTTTACTCAAATTCAAACAACTGATTCTCATCTTCTGGCTTAAAAGTAATGATTTACCATCTCATAGGTTCAATGCCATGGATGAGGAAAGCTTTTTCTAATTTGTGCGTTTAACTCATAAACATGTGCTAAAGAGTTTTCTAACCAAAATCAAACTTCTCTTTAATAACCCAGTGTAGGAGGAGAGACAGTAGGATTGCGTGTAACTCTCATAAAAATATTTCAAACTAATTAGTCGAATGCTTGCAGACATAAACTGTTCAATATATATAAGTCTTTTATTACAGTTAACACGTTCAGGTAGAAGGTAAAGTGAACAAATTGAAGGAATAGATGTTGCAATATCGAACACCGTTACAAAAACCGGTATTTTCGAATAGTTTTTCGGTATCGATATTCTCAATACGACACATTACTTGAGGCTTGCGGAGCCGCCTTATTTTTTCCGGCTCGGCTTCCACAAAATTTGTCGGTTCCGGCTTCGGCTCGCTCCGATTCCATAATAAAGATAGTATCAAACGAGACAAAAAATTTTGCTACTGCTCACGCTAACATGCCAGCAATAAAAATGCAAAAATTGCCGCGTTCACCCCCATAGTCAGGAACTTGAAAAATATACGCATTGTTGGTTTTACTAAAAACAAACCATTTCAGTACATCCAGAACACATATCATTATTTTCGATCAAGGTTTCACTAGTCGCAATTTTCATAAGTAATGAAAAGTTATTTCAATGATCAAATTAGGAAATAGTAAAATGATACATTAATTAAAATATTTTAAAGACTTAATTATTTATATTTAGTATTTATAATTCTAACTGACTATTCGGACCCAGGTACCAATAAACTCCGATTTTATTCGGACCCCGTCCCAATAAAGTCTGATTATTCGGACCCGTGGCAAATATGTACTTAGCAGCTATACATAAACTTTAATTATTGTTTTTTGTTTATTTTTATAATTGTTTGAATAGTATGATTTAATCGTTACTCAGTGTCTAGGTTCCTAAGGGACTCTATTATTATTGTTTTTCGGGTTCCTTCTAAAAAAGTTTAAATATATCTAGCTTAGTGCATATTTGCCACGGGTCCGACTAACAATCGGATTTATGGGACCCGGGTCCAGAATAACCACAGCCTAATAAATGTATCTACTCTATTTCAGATATTCTGTTTATAATAAAATTGTTAAATACAGAAAGCGATCATTTTGTTTTTAGTCTATTACGAATTCGCGGTCAAATAATACACGAAATGACGCGTTCTATTTGTGGTCATAGTATTTTTTTAATGATTGATACAATTATTCTAAGAAATAAAACTGTTTTAACTTTATATATAACAAAATAACATGCCACTAAAAAAATTTCGGAGGGTAAACAAGATTTAAAACGAACACAAAACGATTCCACGTTAAAGATTTCTTGTGGTGATGTGCGTGCACGCTATCATTTAAATGCTGTTACTGTTGTGGCGTTCGTAAAACATGACAACATTTCAAATTGTAGGAGGCAAACAATCAAATAAATTTGCAATTTTAAAGTTAAAAAAATTCTGCTTAAAAAAATAAACAACATTTGGGAGCCGTGAGCCGCAAGATTTTTCGGCTCCGGCTTAACAAAAGTAGCGGCTCACGGCTCCTCGCTCCGGCTCTGCAAGCCTGCACGACGTGAATTATGTCTCAAGTGGAAAATGGGAAATGGGGAAGGAGGTATGACTTCAATTTTGTTTCCATTATATATAATTGTATTTCCCAGTTTAAAAGGTCATGTTCATGAACTATTTATTTCTTAACATTGATCTTAAACCTAAATTCTTTAACCACAGAATCAGAAAATTAAATATTTCCATAATCCATTTTTCGATTCTTGAAACTGTCTATTTTGTGTGATATGTTTGTGTAAATGGAAATTTATTTTTAAGTACAGAACTTGAATTAATGTTACTAAACTGAATAACAGGCACAAAAATCAACATAAAAAGGAAAATGCGAAAATATTAATAGATAAAAATATTACTATCTTTGAAAATGTAAACACCTTATACATTTATACTATAACTAGTTGCAAGTACCGGCTTTTGCCCGGAGTTTAAAATAAGGTTTTCTGTTTACCTTTTGTTTTCTCCCTCCCCCTCTCTCCCTCCTCTCCTTCCCTCTCTAACTCTCCCATCTCCCTCTCTCTCCCTATCTCCCTCCCTTCTTCTCTCACCCCGTCACCTCTCTCCACCTTCCTCCCTTCCTCCTCCCCCTCTCTCCCTCCCTGCCCCCTCTCTCTTTTATTCTCCCTCCCTCCACTTTTTCCCATCCTCTCCCCCTCCCTCCCCTCTCCCTCCCTCCCTCCTTTTCTCCCTCCCTCCCTCTCCCGTCACCCCACTCTCCACCTTCCTCCCTTCCTCCCCCTCTCTCCCTCCCTGCCACCTCTCTTCTTTATCTCTCCCTCCTCCAATTTCTCCCTCCTCTCTCCCTCCCTCCCCCTCTCTCCTTTCCATCCCTCCCTTTCTCCCTCCTCCCTCACCCTCCCTCTTTCCCATCTCTCTCTCTCCCCATTCATCCCTCCCTATTCCCTCTCTCTCCTCCCCTGCCCCCTCACTCTTTCTCTCTCTCCTCTCTCCACCCTCTCTTTCCCCTCCCTCCCTCCTATCTCCTCCCTACCCCCTCTCTCCATCCCCTCTATTCTCTCTCCCTCTCATGCTCCCTCTCCCATCCCTCTCCCTGCTCACTCTCCCATCCCCCTCTCTCCCCCTCCTTCTCTCCCCCTTGTCCACCCCCTCCCTCAGTCCCCCTGCCCCCCTCTCTCTCTCTCTCTCTCTATATATATATATATATATATATATATACTTATTATTATGGCTTCACACTTCTTCTAAAATCCTTCTTCATTTCTTTCTTTTCCACTTACTAAACTGTACATATCAGGAGCATGAAAAAACAACAATTCTTCGCAGCACAAAGAAACTATACAGCACCAGCGCAAGTTCTATTCAATCATCGGGAAATGACGTCACAGAGGAATTTTATTTATGGCGCCGTCGAGTTACTTTAATATAGTAAAATACTACAATTAAAAAAAAATTAATTTCAATTAAACTACCCATCAAGATGAAACAGAAACCTGTCCTATATTAAACCCATGTACTTATGTGTATGTGTAACAAATTTCACATTATTTGATTTATCCAGATCTGAGTTATAAGGAACAGACAGACAGACAGACAGACAGCAAATGCCTCTTATAGGTATAGAGATATACTAGTTGCAAGTACCCGGCTTTGCCCGGGTTCAAAATAAGGTTTTCTGTTTACCTTTTGTTTTCTCGCTCCCCCTCTCTCCCTCCCTCCCCTCCCTCTCCCTCTTTACCCCCTCTCTCTCTCCCCTTTCCCTCCCCTCCCTTTCTCCCTCCCTCCCTCTCTCCCATCTCTCCCTCCCTCCCTCTCCCATCTCCCTCCTCCCCCTCCTTCTCTCCCCCTGTCCATCCCCTCCCTCCCTCTCTCCCCCTTCCTCCTTCCCTCTCTCTCCCCTCACTGCCCTCTCTCTTTCTTTATCTGTTCCTCACATTTTTTCCCATCCCTCTCTCTCCCTCTCTCCTTCCCTTCCCTCTCCCTCCCTAACCACTCCTCCCTCCTTTCCCCCTCCCTCCTCTCCCACCTCCTATCTCCCTCCCCCTCTCTCCCCCTTCCTCCCTCCCTCATTCCCTCTCTCTCTCCTGCCCCCTTTTCTCTTTATCTCCTTCCCTCCCACCCTCTCTCCCTCCCTCCCTCCCTCTCTCCCTCCCTACCCCCTCTCCCTTCTTTCCTTTCTCTTTCCTTCCCTCCCTTTCTCTCCCTCCCTCTCCCCATCTCCCTCCCTCCCTCCCTCTCCCATCTCCCTCTCTCCCCCTCCTTCTCTCCTGTGCATCCCCCTCTCTCCCCTCTCTCCCCCTCCTCCTCCTTTCCTCTCTCCCCACCTGCCCCCTCTCTCTCTTTATCTCTCTCTCCCTCCCTCTCTCTCTCGGAACAGACAGACAGACCAGACAACAAATGCGTCTTATAAGTATAGAGATTATTCTGAAAAAAAAATTGAAAAAAAAAAAAATTTCACTGTCAGGATATGAACCCACACATATTCGGCCAAATTTGAGTCACGGCCAAGCGAGAAACCGAATGTGCTAGCGAGCCACACAAACATAATCTCAATTTTTAATAGGTTATGCGCGCAAGTTCTATTCTATCATCGAAATGACATCACAGAGAATTTTATTTATGGCATAAATCAAGATTACTTTAATATAGTAAAATAATAAAATAAAATAATTAATTACAATTAAACCAACTACCCATCGTGATGAAACGAAACCTGTCCTATAACCTTCCCCATGTAATTATGTGTATGTGTAACAAATGTCACATTATTTGGTTGTCTGGATCTTGACTTATAAGGGAACAGACAGACAGACGACAACTAAATGCGTCTTATAAGTATAGAGATACTGTTTCAAACTCTTTCTTTAGGTAGGCACTAAAGGACGCGTGGGTTCGTTAAAAGAATAATAATATTTATTCACAGTCTACAATGTACATGTTATAATAGTCCAGGTGAAAACAAAGCGCTGTCCGTTATGCGTACAACTAATCCAGTTGAAACGAGTCTACGTGTTATCGCTGGCGATGTTCTGAAAACGAACTCGCTGCATCAACAGACCTGGGTCTCTCCACTTCTTCTGTCCGTCCACTCCGTCTGGCCTATCCACTTCTTCTGTCCGTCCACTCCGTCTGGCTCTCCACTTCTTCTGTCCGTCCATCCGTCTGGCTCTCCACTTCTTCTGTCCGTCGACTCCGTCTGGCTCTCCCACTTCTTCTGTCCGTCCACTCCGTCTGGCTCTCCACTTCTTCTGTGCGTCCACTCCGTCTGTTCTCCACTTCTTCTGTCCGCCTGGCCATTCTGAATCACAGCATAGTCCCACCCACGCTAAATCCATCCTGACACCAGTGTTCTGATGAAGGTACTGCGTGGGTGTGCAAGTGCAGGTAGCGAATAACACTATTTCATCATTTGTGTTAAGGTGGGGTGAGACCTAATTAACTATGTGTATGCGTGCATAAGTCGTGATTGCATCATTCATCTCCTTGCAGAGGTGCGACCGGGGAGGGTGAAACAGAGTTATAACAATACTTTTAAAATAATATAGATATTGAAAATTTGAATTCTCTTTTAATGATACCCAAATAGGAATTTCCAGTATACTCTCTCTCTCTCTCTCTCTCTCTCTCTCTCTCTCTCTCTCTCTCTCTTTTAATAATATTACATTATATATATATATATATATATATATATATATATATATATATAAAATTAGCTCCCTTGGAACTAATTTTAGTCACTATAATTTTAAAACAAGTACAGTCGATTCCGCTTAATTGGGACACATCGGGACCGAGGCTTTTTGTCCCACTTAAGCAGGCTGCAACCCAATTAATCATACACATTTACTATTGGCTTCTTGGTTTGGTTTCTTTGAGATTTGTCCCAAAAAGCGGATGTCCCAATTGAGCTGTGTCCCAATTAAGCGGAATCCACTGTATATGTTATTTTTTTTAAATTGCTTGTCACTCGTATCCACTTGTGTTCGAAATATCAAATATCACAATACAACTACTTATAATTAAGAAAATTAACGACTGAACTTTAATACAATATATTTACTGATGACAATCTACGCCTTATAAAAAGAATGAAATGATTAACAACAGAGTTCACCAATAAATCACTTACTATAGCATCCATGAACACATAACTCCATGCGTTTGTTATTATCCCCCGTTATCTTCTGCTTCTTACTCACGTCATCATAACTTGTATATAAATGCAGAATAGTGAGTGGGCAGCCTACAGCCAAAACTATAGGTTAATGCCATACACCAATATCATCAATCATATTAATACATGCTTGACCTTACTAAAACCAAGTCACAAGCACCTAACAGCACAAATAGGAACAAATCCATAATCAAACAAGAGTCATCATAAGGGATAGGAAACATTATTTGTTTATCAAACTTCTCGTATTCCGTCGTATATTTATGTCGTCACACCACTCATTTAGCAATCTAAACTGGTTCAATATTTTTTAAGACGTGAAATCTCTTATCGTTCATTATGTCCTAATTTGATCTAACGAAACCAATTATTTTGATAACACTGAACAATACATAATCTTAAATTAATTTTTAATTTTTCTTTAGCCTTTTTTGCTATACATAATATGTTATATATCATTATTATTATCAATAATTACGATCGTTCAAATAAATTGCGTATAAATATTGATTATTGTTCCATATAGTCTGTATCATGCGTCTTGTGTTGCCGCATTGGGCGCCGAGCTAAAAGGGGCGCCGAAATAGTCATTTTGGTAGAGGACGGATGGTCGTGCGGTAACGCGCTCGACTGTCGACCTGAAGGTACCTGGTTCGATCTCCGGTGAGGACAAGGAAATTTTCAGGTCTTGGCTCAAGTCCCCGATATATATCTCCCGTGGTGCCTCCATGGCCATTGCACTATCGGCTATGGTGGGGATGAAAGAAGGGCACCATAAAACCGTCCCATTAGTGGTTTATAGAGATTTAAGAGTTTCATCTCATCCTTACAGGGACTTTACACATAGTCCATTTTGAAAACATTTTTCAGCCAGACATATGTAATCTCTGGTCCGCAGTCAGGTATTGCACGTTGGCGGTTAGATCCGACTCTCCCGTTCATTTACATCGAACAATTTTACAATATAATGTACAGCCTTATGTGTATGTTGATTAAAATACAAAGTTACTGCCTGATTCAGAAACAGATTTAAAGACATAACTCAATTATTCTTAGAAGTTTATAAATGGCTACTAGACAAATAATTAGCAAAATGGAATGCAATCATGGCAAGGGCTACAGACAATTATAAAATATGGATGTTCCAGAAATATTGTTAGAGAAGACAGACTGACGTGTTAGAAGAGCCACATACGGTTATATAATATTTGAGGCTGGTGATGTGTTCATGTTTTATTTTTAAACTCGTTTTATTTATTAGTCAAATTAGATTTCAATTATTAAAACTAGTGGGTAGATTTGAAGTTTGTTATTTAACGTTATATTAGGAAGCGGGATATTACTTTTTTTCATTTTTTTATTAGTTTGGCATTTTTACCAGGGCTGGGGAGCCGGTGTCGGTGTCGGTGGTATCAGTAGTTTTAGCTGGTGTCGGCATTTGTACTTTGCCCGGTGTCGGTGTCGGCATTTGTATTTGTCCAAGTCGGTTCGGTGTCGGCTCAAAAACCCCCCAAAAAATACTAGAACTTTAATTACATAATCCAGAACAACGTCAGATAATTCTTAATAATCTTTAATATAAAATTTTCTTAATCTCTTCTTTTCTTTTTAAATAAATACTTGGTAAATCTGTTTATCAACAAATGTATTATTTTTCCAAAGCGAGATTCTCACATTACAACAACTTGTAAACATTAACAGAATTGTGACTGAAAGCAGATAGGAAGGCTATTGGCTATATTTCACTCTATTCCTCCAATCATTGTAAATCATGAGATATTTTTAGTTTGCATCTCTCTATCAATATTCATGTTGAAGAAAGATTACATACAAACCTATTCAAGTCTTTTAGAACTTCAAAGAATGATCACACTCTCCACAGCTGAAAAATTTCTCTCAGCCAGAATGAGACATTACCAGTCTACGTCACAATGTCACTACATTAAAGGTCCAGTCCGTAGCTGGAGCCCCACCACCTATTACAATACAAACATTTTCAATGAATATTTCAGGTTTAATTCGGGTAAAATAACGATTCCTTCCTCTATTAACTGTTAAGTATGTAGTGTCTTCATACGTCTCTCTCTTTTCTAAAAATAGGTATGAACAACCATCTTTTATCATTATCTGTAGCCCTTGCCGTGATTTTATTTAAGCATTCTGCATTCTCTTATAAACTTCCCATCATCATTGCTCTAGTGTTGTTGGATATGTCTGTACATTGCAGTGATTTTGCTGACTAAGGCAATCGTTAATAATAATCTTGACCAATATTTGAGCATAAGCCTACACCTCAATGAGAACTTATTAAAAGTAACGAAATTGGCCGCTTCAGGTTTACTGTAAAAATAACATCCCACATACTGTGGCATATTTTTGAAGTAAACCGCACACTTCTGTTACTTCAATGTATTCACTGCAGCTACTCTTGATGTCCATTTCTAGTGTTTTTCGTGACCTTTTAATGTTACGCCTTGTAATACAGCTTTTTTCATCGCAAAATTGCAGATCAGGGATGTAAATTTATAACTACTGAAGAACCACAACAGGTTCTGAAATTTGATTAAAGGGCTGGACCAAGAGCAGATCACTGGAGTTTTATAAATACTTTATGTGAGCTAACCTGTAAATGTAAATGTTATCAATATAAATGAAAAAAGGGAGTATACTGCGGGTCAAATCAAAACGTTTAACGGGACGTAAATTGCCCTTGTATTGTTTAGAAGCTGAACATTGTTTTCAAGATTACTATTTTGAGACCCGTCTAGCTCGGCGCCCTGTGCATAATTATTTAAATAAACGCATTTAACTGCACAGTTCGGGAATGGTTTTTATTTACTTTTTGTTATTTATTAATTACACTACAAATAAGGCCCATACAATGCGTAACAAACATAATTAAACCTTCTTTAAGTTGTTTTTTATATTAATCATGTTGATGATCATATAAAATAATCCGATAGTCTGTTCGAAAAAATATCATGATCACATAAAATAATCCGATAGTCTTTGTTCAGAAAAAATATCATGATCACATAAAATAATCCGATAGTGTTTGTTCAGAAAAAATATCATGTTCACATAAAATAATCCGATAGTCTTTGTTCAGAACTCGTTCCCAACGATTAAAATCTAAACAACATATCAGAATATCGTTGTCCATGTCCTTTTATGTAGACAATTTTAAATTTGTAATCAGTCAAAAGAAGTTTCCATCGTAGAATTCTGGAATTATTTATTTTGTCCTGTCATCTGCAGAAGGGAGTTTGTGATCAACATGAATCACGAACTCATTTCCCAAAAGATATTTTTGCAACTTCCAAGACACTCCATGTTATTGCCAAAGCCTCTAGTTCAATAACAGAGTAATTCAACTCGGCTTTACTCAGCTTCCTGCTAACAAACTTTATAGGTCTGGGAATGGAATCCTCTAATTGTTGTAATGCCCCATTTTGTACTGGCATCAGTCGCCACTATCAGCTTTATTGAAATCTATAGTTGAAAGTACAACGTTATTGTTAAAGTTTCCTTTATAATGTTCGGGAGTGTCTGGCATTTATCCAGTCCAAATTATTTGTTGAGCATCGTCTTTTTGTTAGAGATATAATGGCTCTACCAATTTAGTGAAGTTCGGAAAAAATTCTGTAGAAATTGCATAATCCCAGTAAACTTCGAACATGTTTTTGTTTATGTGGTATTTCAATGTGCAGAATCTTTTGCATTATTTGAGAAGTTGGTCTGTAGGATTTGTGTGAGATTTGATATCCCAAAAAGTCTAGTTTATAATATCCTATTTTGATTTTTCTGGAGCTATATGTAGACCATTGTCTTTGAGAATATTGAATAAGGTTCTTAAAACACTTATATGCTCCTCCAGGTTTTAGTGTGAACGCAAATGTCATCAACATAGTGTGTGACATTGTTTATGTCTTGTAACAATTTGATCATCATTTGGAAAAGGTGGCTGTGGCATTGACTAAGCCAAATGGCATTCGTCCATTCGTAAAAACCATTGTAGAGTCCTGAAGGCTGTTAAATGTATGCTTTCTTCTTCCATGGGGATCTGCCAAATCCTCTCACTAAGTCAAAGTTAGAATATATTTTTGATTGAGATATTTTGAGTACTAGATCCTCAGTATTCGGCAGTGGTTGTCTATCAATAATAGTTAATTAATTTAATTTTCTATAATCGCAACCATGTTCTCAATTTTCCATCTTTCTTTTACAATGACCATAGGTGACACATAACTGGAGCTAGAAGGTCTAATTAGTCCTTTAGTCAACATATGTTTTATTTCATCATCAATGTGTTCTGTATTTAAACGGAACATCATATAGAACAGGTTTGAACATTTCATTTGACATTAATCTGATTTTGTGTTCAATAATATTGGTACAACAGGTTCATTAGATATATCTGTGTATACTCATTCAACAAATCTATCAATTTTGATTTAATAGATTCTGGAAGTTCATTGTTTATATTTATTTTGGATGAATCAAAGTTGGCTTCATGATTCAATGTGGGAATTGATTTCTCATCTTGTTCATCCACACTGACGATGGCGAATAAATGATGTGGCCAAATGTTCATCATCAATGAAGTTGAGGTTATTATGTGTGTTATTTCTGGGCTGAATATGTTTATGTTTTCATGTTAACAGCAACATTAGCTACTTGGAGAGATGACTTATCTGGATTTTCATCATTTGTTGGTTGCAGTACTTTCCTTAGATTATCAATATGGAATTGTAAATCTTTCCCTTTTATTTTTACTACATAATTGACTTCAGTTATTTTTTTATAATTTCATAAGGCCCTTGCCATGTACTATCAAAGTGTCCTTTCTCCAGTAACTTTACAAATACAGAATCACCAGGTTGTAGTGTTCTCGGAATCTATGTTTTATTCTTTATTTTGTGGTGGTGATATTGTTTCTAGATAAATTTTCCTGTACTAACTGTTAGCATAAATTATATTTCTTCTGGTGTCATTAACTAACTCGTGTGGTGGTAATTGTTTTCGTCTTCTTCACATATGCTCTCCTTGAATAGAGTAAATGGTCCTTTGGGTTGGAACCAAACATGAGTTCGAAGGGTACGAATCAGTCGATTCGTGGGGGATTTCTCCTATAGGCGAAAAGTATCAACTGTAAGAAGTTATCCCAGTCTTGTCCATGTTCCTCCATTATTTTTCTTAGCATTGTCTTAATGGTCTGGTTGGCACGCCAACAGCTCCATTTGCTGAGGTCTATATCTCGCTGAATATGTCTGTGTTATTTTAGCATACTCATGAAAGAATGAGTCATGTGTGCCTGAATTGTGATCCGTTGTCAGATAGAATAAGGATGGAAGCGAATCTGATGAATATATCCAGTAAGGCTTTACATACAGATTCAGCTGTAACTTCTTGTAGTGGTGTGGCAATCCATCTCGTTGCGAAGTCTATTGTTAATAAAAATATCTATGCTTCCTTTTGACATTACTGTTAGTGGTCCAATGATGTCGATATGATTTTTATTGAAGGGCACCGAAGATGTGTCCATCTTTAACAAAGGTGCAGTATGTTTAGGGCCAATGTTGTTGTGTTTTTGACAAATTAAACACGATTTTATAAACAGATTTTATGTCTTTAAGTGATTTTGACCAGTAGAATGTTGCTCTAATTCTGTGAAGAGTCTTTTAGGACCCAAGTGACCTGATAATGGAGTCGGTGTGCCTCTTTCAATATTTTCTGTCGTATGATTGAAGGTATCATGATTTGATTAACACTGTTGTCAATTTGATTTTAAATTTTCTGAACAGTACGTTGTCTTTCAAAATATGTTACTTGTTTAGTATTATTTTCAGTGTCTTTAACCTGTCGAAATATTGTTCTAAGATTATCCTCTTCTGTAATTTGATCAGTAGTTCTTTGTTTATGTCCATCATGACTGTTTGGCTGATATCACAATTTACTGTTTTGATATTCTCATTGTTTATTTTGTCAGTTGCAGATCTGGTCAAAACATTCATATGACTGATCTAATTTAGTAGCATTGAGGTTTTGTTGCTCAATTTATTTTTTCAAATTATGTTTCAATTGTTCATAGTTGTTTTATGTTCGTGAAAGCAATGTTTTGTTTTCTTATGTCCTTGAAGTTTTTTGATGATATAAGCTGATCTATCTTTGTTAGGAATGTATTTGATTAGCTATTGTATCAAATTTTTCGTATCATTCTAATATGTCTTCTGTGCCATTCCAGTTGTATAGGTTGTTAAATGAGTAAATACACATCAAGAGGTCTGGTTCTTTATTTGGATTTAGATCCATTAAATATTTTATTACACTTTCACCTTTTTCCTCAAAGCCATCATTTGAATAATGCGTTGGAGTTGGTTTCGCATTTGGTATATTTCCAACTATTAAACTGGCTACGAGTGTTCTAAGGCATTGATTTTTCCGGAAATCCAGGGAGTGTCTAATGTCTATTATAGCTGTACGACATATGACTTTCTGACCATCTCCTAACTTTATGTGTTCAAGTTTATCAGTCATTTGATCTCTATGTATAACTTCTCGTCAACTATCACGGTTGTGCAACCGAGTCACGCAAACACATTACAGTTGTTGTGTTACAAAACATGGATAGAATATCAAGTTGCCCTTGTCCAAGCATGGTGGCGACTGTGTTTTCATAGGTTCTGTTTGTTGTAACTGCATTTATCTTTCTCTGCTGTTTCGTTGGACTCATGTTTGGAGACTGTCTTCGGTTTGTTGGATATTGTTGCATTATTTATTTGGTTGAGATCTATAATTCTGGTAGGTTCTCCTATATCAATAATATCGAATGTGTCCTGGTTTTTTACATATAGCGAGCTTTTGATCTCTGGCTGGTAAACTATGAAATCTACGTTGTTGTGTCTGCATAACGTTCAAATCTTTTTGTACTATATTGTTGAATAAAAGTGTATCTGGTGCTATCTTAGTCAGACATTGCAGTGATTAGTTGTTGTTTGTGCACTTTATGTTGCTTGATGTAACTGTATAACTGGGGACTACTCTGATTTAGTATTTTGTCCACCAACAATAGTTCAATGATTTGTCTGGCATTTCACTGTCTATTCCAGACATTTTAATCCAGTTCATTAGATTAACAGTTCAATAATGTTGATAAATTGGATGTGATGGATTCATTATAGTGTTATGGAACTGGTTTCTATAGTGTTCTTCCGTTTTGTTGTAGTGCTGAAGCAAGTATTTTTTTACCATGTCATAGTGCTTGCGTCTTCCTTTAATGTTGTTAAGGGCTGCTTGCGCTTCATGTGTCACAGATTCATATAGATATACTATCCATTCACTTTTATTGATATTACTTAAAGCAAATTGTCTCCATGATAGAAAAAAAACTGTCGATGTCTCCATGCTTCCCATCAAAAGGTTGAATTCGAATTTTGTCTTTGGCAGCATGTGATCTGTTTTTTCTGTGTTTATTAGTTTCAGTTTGGACATTCATTCTTAACGTCAATTTCAGCCATCTTCAATTTGAATTCTTGCTGCCTGTCCAAATCTTCTTTCTCGGCCCTGACGTTTTCTGTCTTCATCTTCTTTTGGTCTGACGTTTTCTGTCTTTTTCTTCCTTCTCGGCTTGCCATTCTCTGTCTTTATTTTCTTTCTCGATTAGTTGCAGTCTGTTTTTGTCATCTGTTTTTGACATTCCCGAACATACTTTGCTAATTGCAAACCTTCAAGCCCATCAATTTACCATTTTGGATACACCTGTTTGGCGTCTTGTTCCATTATGATTTAATATAATAACATACAAGTCAAAATGTCATAATAGTATCGCTGCTATGATGTCATAGGTTAACACCGTTGCCACCATAATGTCACAGATGGGTTCACTCTGAACATTATAAAATAAAGGTAGATGTGGTCGACTGTCAAAATTGTGTTTATTGATGAACATAATAGAATGAAAGGAATACAAATGAATATATATATAATCCAGTGAAATAATATAAATTAGGCCAACACACTAAACTTTAAGTTCAAATATCCAGACTCTGAATTCACAACATATTATCCCCATATGAAATATCCTCCACCTTAGAAGTAAAAGTAAGTCCTCTCACCTCAAGAGACCTGTGTACACTGCCCTTCAATTTCTCCTTCTTCCCTTTCTCCACCCGGACATTCACTCACCTCAATCTATATTATTTACAAACACACTGAGTTCATGCACAGCTCAGTGCACACACAACACACAAAACACATCATGACACGGTACCATAGAAGTGGTGTGTGTGTGTGTGTGTTGAATGCAGTGGTCCTAACTTTTACTCGCCGCAGACCGGTCGACATTTGATAATTTTACCGCGGCCCAAGAGGGGTAAGTGTCGCACTATCCTAAGAGAAATACACTACAATAAATAAAAGAAAATAATGTATTGTTTTCTTGGGCGGCCCAGTGCCATTTGATCCACGGACCGGTACTGGGGATTGGGGACCACTGTGTTTGTGGGTGCCCAGAGATCGGACAGTTTGGTTATACTTTAGAGCGGCAACTTACAGATAATGAATAGGAAAGATAGGAAAACGTTGCAAATGTACCAGTATATCAAACTTGTATTAAACTTTTTAGTTGCATAATATCGATACGACTATTACCAGTCGATTTGATTATACACTGTAGGATGTTGGTATGCTGTCAATATTTCTTTTACGTTGTAAATAACTGATTGAGAAAAGGCTATAGTAGGCCTACCATTGGTAGTGAAAAAAAAACTTGATCGATCGCGAAACTATATTAGTTTTACTTTAGTAACTTCAAAAGTCAAATAATCGAAGTAAATATATTCAGTCAATTTAAAACACTTCACGCTATAGACTTGATTATTAGAGATTCTATGAAATTCAAAGGAATGTGGTTGGGGATAAATAAGTTTTGCAAGTGCGTCCAAAAAGCTATTATGCTGACCCTGCCCAAATGTGTGTATTTTCTTAATTTTTCACCAAGTACTGCATTATATAAATGCTTATTGAAACATTTTTTCCGATTTTGATTATAACTTTACAATGATTTTTTTAAGGAATCAGTAACAAAATAAATTTAGATGAAACAAATATGCTTCATAAAGCTCAAAATATTTAACCAGAAAAAGTATATATTGTTTATTAAAAGTATACATTAAATAAAAAAATAATAATGACAATCAGAAAATATGCTAAGCACTTGGGAAAGGAAAATATTTAGGAAGTTATATGGGCAGTAAAGAAAAATAACGAGTGGAGAAGTAGAACCAATCCAGACCTGTACAATCTGTACGAAGAACCAAATATCTGGCTGATATCAAAATGAATAGATTGAGGTGGGCAGGAAATAATGGAAAACAACAAGAGATCCAAAGCAATATATAGGCAACACCCAATGAGAGAACGCCTAAATGCAGACCAAGAAGTAGATGGTTGGAGGAAGGGAGAAAGACCTTAAAGCCATAAGAGTGAGAGTGGAGAAAGAAGACCTTGAGTCGGGAAAAGTGGAGAGTAAATGGCAGGTCAGGGCCATAAATGGGTTGTAGAATTAAAAAGAATAAAAATACAATTAGACGGTCATCTTTATGCATAGTATGAGATATATACATGGAAAAACTACACAATTATCTCTCTCTTTGACCCCCCTCCACGCGGTGTATAGTGTCGGCGGATTTTTGAAAACCGACACAGATGTCGGTGTCAGTGACAATATTTTGGTCGTTTTATCCCTGATTTTTATGATCTGGAGTGTGTGTGGGGGGAGGGAGGAGATGACGTAAAGTCTAAAAAGTGCATAACTTTATTAACTTAATAAATGGACGATCTGTAAGTATATAGCTCTACCAGTCTGTATTTAGATTTAGACTCCATTATAGGTATTCAATAGACTAGTGAGTGATGATTTATAATATCGTAAAACAATGTTACACAAATTTAAGTAAAATAAGTAATTATTTCACTAACACTTTTCAAAATCCTACATAAGAAATTTGATTTTCATGGTTTAAATAATTTTCTCCGACATGACCAGTTGCTACAACTTTTTTTATTGTATATTTTCCGTTGCCCGTCAACTAATTTTATGGTTTAGAATGTTCTGTCAAGGAAGGGCACTGCAAAAAACCGTTCAATTAGTTGTTAATATGAAATGAGATATCACCTCATTCATACCGCGACTTTACACACAAATAAAGTGTCAAAGTATTGTCCACCTTATCGCTTTTTATTTGATTATAGTAAATAATAAATGTACTTTATTGTAGGAAAGAGGAAAAAGGGACTACAGTTCTAAACTGTGTGGGGCCAACAATTTCTGTCTACGGTCTGACTTTAACTGATGAGATTTAGAGATTTAGTTTTTTACTATAAAAATGTCAACAAGTAAATATTATTGATTTCTGTGTGATTTCTTTCAATAACATAGCTGAAAATTTAAATGTCTATTTACTCTTTCACATTTCTATAAACTTAGGTTAGTACTAGAAAATAGATAAACTAGATTGTTTAACGTATTTTTTTCATGTGACTAGCATTTGCTGATAAGTTTAATTGAAAATATGTTTTCTATATTTTTCAAATTATGTGTCAAAGTAACGACTAGTAAAAGGTGAGCGAATTAATTAAAAAACAAATATATATATTTTTGTAAATAGAATTTTTAGCTAATTTAATTTTTATCTTAGGTTTAAGAATAGAATTTAATTACAGAATCTCATGTGGTTAGTTTTTTGTTATGATAAATTCTGTTTCTAAGAAAATAAGATTATAAAACATTTAATATTTATCTTTAAAAAGTTATTTATATCAAACACGAGACCATCATTTATTAGATTTCTGGATTTGTATTTAAATAATCCTTTTTTTTTTTATTTGAACTGAAAAGTAAATATATTTTAGTCATACATAATATTATATAAAAATACATATTGAAAAATGTTATATAAAAAATGAACATAAATTGGATTCCTTTTTACTTTTAATACTGTTTAACGAAATTTTTAAATTATTAATTAGCATTTCTAAAACACAATCTACAAATAATAAAGCCAACTTATACAATAATAAATCAGTTGGAGAGAAAAGTATATAAAATAGAAAATAAATCATTGAACTAATTATAACTTACTCAGATATAGACAAAGTACGAAACACATGAAGCGACATTGTACTTGTAAATAGCTCAACACAGCTCTACTACAGTTTCAGTACAGCTCTACTACGGTTCCAGTACGGTTCTACTACAGCTCAGTATAGCTCATTCTACCCTGAAAACGTAATGGCTAATTCATCAAACTTTCCTTTCTGATAGCACCGAATGCGAGAAATGTATCTAATGATATTATGATATTTGAAATATCGGTCTTTTATTAACGACTACATCGGCAGACTATAAATAATTGACAACACATGATCATTTTGATCTTTACTTCAAAAAGACATGTGTACGATGCGTTATAGTTATAATACTGGAACTGATTTATAGGTTAAAGAGTTCTCTGTTAAATAATTTATATGTCAACCATTTCTATTAAGGTAATAGGTTCATAAATGTCTGACAGCCTGAATTAATCATTTCAACTTTATCCACGTGTTTTCATGCCACTGATATGATTTTTATCTCACAGAAAATATCATTTGTTGATGAAATGCATTAAGCTAAATTACGGAGTTGTGTGAATCTATAGATTGTAAAAATTCTCCGTAAAGTCCCAAGTAGTAAATAAAAACAGCTGTTGAAATTCTAGTAATCTGTTTGTTTTTCGACATAATTTATAATCTGAAGTTATAGTAAGATGTAGGACACACATTAGTGAAAATATAACATATATTACATAAGCCCCACATAGTTATATTATTTTCATGATAACTCTCTATATTAATACTAGTTTTATATTATTTTAATGTCCCACTGTTATTAACACTAGTTTTTTTTTTTTTTGGTTATGTCGTCACTCAATTAACACTATAACGCCCTTAATGCATTAACGCTAGTTTTTGTGTTCTTATAATGCTCCTCTGGTAATATTTATTTTGTATTTACTTATGTCGCCCCTCTAGTACTATGACGCCCATCTGTCCTTGTCTGTCATCAAATCAACGTATACATTACATGAAGCCTCAGGCGGCTCCCGCACATTCGGGGGGTACTTTTTCAATTGTTTACAAATTGGCATAGTTTCTTATCAGATGGGCTAATATGAAGGAGATATTCAGATTTGATGAATTAGAAGTTACTTAAAAAAATAATTTAACTTGGAGACCTGCTTAAAGCGTTTGATGTAGAACAAAATTCAAATATAGTGTCGAAATTGGGAGAAATCAATGACTTGCAGGGAGATGATCCAGTCCTTGAAAAGTTAATAACGAGACATGTTTATGTCCCCCAAAACTGCTTAATGTATTTTTTATTTTCTCTCTATGTATTTATATTGGAACCAGTCACATTTGACCAAGTTATATTTATCACCCTGTACCTTCGCCACCTACCCTTTGCAACTCCTCTAGCCAACCACAGACGATATGTCCCAATAATTGAATGTAGTATTTCCGATAGAATGACAAGTCTGTCTGATACTATTCATGGGTAGATATAAATAGAACCAACATACTTTGAATAAAACAACATACAACTAAAACATAAACAACATACAAGTAATACATAAACAACATAAAGTAATACAGAAACAACATACAAGTAATACATAAACAACATACAAGTAATGCATAAACAACATACAAGTAATACATAAACAACATACAAGTAATACTATAAACAACATACAAGTAATACATAAACAACAAGTAATACAACAACATACAAACCATACATAAACAACATACAAGTAAGACATAAACAACATTCAAGTAATATAAACAACATACCAGTAAAACATAAACAATACACATTGGTTCTTAACATAATTATTGTTTTCTTCAATAAATTTACAAATTAATTAATCGGTTCTTCAAAAGATTTTTTTCTTATACTAGAATGAATAAGTTTTCATGATAATACGTTTGGGCCAAATACTAATTATTTGTCATTAGTTGGGACTACCTAGTTTCTGTGATACCAGTTGAGGAAAGTTCTAATACACCAAAGTATTATGTCTCTTAAAAAAAATTTTTGTCAAGTCGCCAAATTATTGGACATGAAATACGTGAACTTTTTCATACATGCTACAGATATGTATGTATATATATGGACAGAAAGTAAGTAAGAAAAAAGAAAGTAGAAGCCTAATTAAACTTGCGCGCAGGTGCTGTATCGTGCCACATCTACTTGATCTGTAGCTGCAATATGGCATGAAAATAATTATTTGATCAATATTGAAATGCTTCTTTTTGATTTTAACATTGAGAGAATTAACTGTTTAAACGAATAAGTTATTGAACTGACGTGTAAAACGTAATTTTAGACTTATAAAACAAACATTAGGTGGGTGCATATTAGGTAGGTGGCATAAATTAGAGCTGTATCTTACCTAATGGTGTTTGGTTTGATTGGTGATTGGTTTGGATAGTTGTTTGGTTGTTTGGTTTGTTTGTTTGTTTGATTTGGTTTGTTTGGTTGCTTTGATTGGTTTGGTTATTCCATTTTTCGGTTAGTTGTTTTGATTGGTTTGTATATTTAGTTTAGTTTGGTGGGTTAGTGTTGACGGTTTAACCGTAATTTGTGATTATGAAATGTAGGTCATTTATGAACTTTAGGTAGGTGAATAAATTAGCTATGCTGTCTGATTTGTTGGTTATTTGGTTAGGTTGGTTGGTTTGGTTAGTTTATTGGTTTAGTTAACTGGTTCAGTTGGTTTGTTAGTTTGGATTTATTGGTTTAGTTAACTGGTTTGGTTGGTTTTATTGGTTTGGTTTTATTGGTTTGGTTAACTGTTTTGGTTGGTTTTATTGGTTTGGTTGGTTGTTTGTTTTGGCTAATTAGCGTTGACATAATTTGTGACGTATGAAATGTAGGTCATTTATTCACATTAGGTAATGACATAAATTAGCACCATATCTTTACTATTGTTGGGTAGAAATGTTTCAAGTGTCACGATTGAACTCCCGATTTATCAGGCATCGCGGGTACACTGCTGTCTGCTAGTATAAATATAAATGTGTAAAATATTTATTTATTTATCTAAATGGAATATGTCTTCGTTCATTTGGTATATGTATTGATTGGTTTCCATGCAGTGAAGACAACAATCTCATATTTAGATCCGTCTAAATATTTTCAAGGGATCTGAAAAGTTTACTAAGCGGTATTGAATTCATTGATTATCCCCCTTGGCCACTAATAAACTAAAGTATTTCGGCGCCTCACTGACCTACACAGACTGTCTAGAACATACTATCCATGGACCCTTCAAAAATCTTCATCAACTTTTATGGTAGTCTTGGGCACTAGAATTTGATTCCTCCTCTGTTGATTTCTGTAAGAACTAGTTTACATTTTAGAATAAATAGAAAATTTAATCATTTAAAAAAAAGTAAATAATAAATTTTTTATTCGTTTACAGCTTTAAATAATATTTTACAAAAATATTTACAATTTTCTTAAACGTGCTTAAATATTGTTTGTGATAATCAAACTTAAGTATACAAACTTCTGATTTAGTCCTCTTATAATTAACATTTAGATCGAGCCAATATAACATTTTTTGCGTAACAGTGATTTTCACATGTTCTC
Source organism: Bulinus truncatus (assembly GCA_021962125.1). Lineage (NCBI taxonomy): Eukaryota > Metazoa > Mollusca > Gastropoda > Planorbidae > Bulinus > Bulinus truncatus. The sequence goes on from JAGDYQ010000336.1 coordinate 417,508, forward strand.
ATGTTTTTCTGCACTGGATGCCACTCTATCTGGCTGGTCATCTGTCATGAAGGTCAAAACAGTCCAATAATCAGTCGGGATTTTATGTTTTATACATTTTAATAATTGTAACTTTAATGTGACAATTTCCCGTTTAATACCTAATAAATATATAAGTACTAAAACCAGAACTTTTATAAATTACAAAGTTACGAATTTTTAAAATATCACATGACAACTAGTAATTAATTAATAATTTTAGACAAAAAGGTACTCACTAGTCTATGGTATTTATGTCACAAAAAACGAAAGGGCAACCTGAATGTATTCTAATTATACTTTATCATTTGAAATTCTAAGTTAGGTATGTTATCTGATATTAACTATTATGCAAGTGAAGGACATTTGTGTGAGTTTGTTCTTTTGTATGTATATGTGCTTCGAGCTGTGTGTTGTGTATGTGTTGTGAGTAGTGTGTCTTAGTGTGCAAGCCAATGTTGGTGACGTTTTGAGCATGAGCCAGATATTAGATGGCAACCTAGCGAATATCGCGTTACTAATATTTTTGTTTACGGGCTAATTTTAACCTTATTAATCACCTAGCTTATGCCATTCAAGTTTAAGTATTTAAGACCTAATGTAATTATATCTAAATAAATATTATATGTTTCATTTATGTCTGTCAATCTGGATCTGGATCGAAAAATCAGATCAAGAATAATGGTTCCTGTTTAAATATTAATTATGGCTTTTGTCTGCGTTTCGATTCGATACATGTTTTAGTTCCTCAAATCTTGTTTTAAATAGTTTTTTGTGGCTTTAAATATGCAACATAAAATTTTAAAATATTTTAAAGTAATAATAAAATAATATTCAAATGAATGTTTCTTTTTTAACGCATTATTTTAAAATTGTCAAACTAAAAAAGTATTTGTAACAAGTAGCCATAGTGATCGAACATTCAATACAAAAAAGGTTCTGCCAAATTCCTAGACAAATAAAGTTCTCAGCTAAAATTTTTTATTTTTCAATTAAATAGTTTGATAATATTTATTTGTTTTAAAGTGCAAACAAATTACGTTACTTAGACTTAATACTAATGTAAGTTCAAAATAATCAGTAATCTTTAATATATTTTAAACAATAAAACACAAATTCATAAATGTATTATGGTTTGCTGATTAAGGCTGGATTTCTTGCTTAAGGATTTAACCGAAACAAAAATCAAAATAATTTCTCATTCGGTTGTAAGGTAAGAAACAAAAACTACTTTGTTTTTTTTTTCAATTTTTCTACATCTATATAACTAAAAATGGAAAGAGGATTCACGCCTTTTTTCATCACTTTGAAAGTTCTTCACCAGAAAATTACTGGACGAAATGTTTGCATATATATTTGATATAGACATCATATCAATAATATTAAAAAATAATATTTAAACGATCGGTTTGGTAATATTTCTTTACTTCCCTTTACTTTTAAAAACAAGCAATTAAGCCTGTTCCTTTCTGGACACAGGACGTGTTAGAGCATTTTCGTATTATGTATCAGCACGTATGCTATCTTTCAGTAAATATTTGTAAATTTTGGAAAATGTTTATAAATTCAATTGTGTAATGCATATATCTGTAAAAGATATTATAAAGACGTTTCTCTTATATTTGAAAACAAAATTATTTTCTTAAATCTAACTACAAGTGGTTTGTGGTTACTGAAATAGGACTCATAAGTTGAAAACATTCGGAAATTATAGTCATTTAATCCGTTCGAAAACTCTGTCAATTGTTGCATAGCTCTGATACTTTCAATTAAACTCAGAACACAAGCTTACTATTTCATTTGATGAGTTTCTTAATAAATCTTGGTGAAACTACGTGCTGCAGTATTTCGCACCAAATGAATGGGTTATTGAACGTGCAAGGTGTATATATAATATATAAGCCTCTTAGGAGTTCTGAAGCCCGGCCCTCAGAGGTCCTGTCGCAAAAATGAACTTTTGATGTACATGGCAGGCCAAGACCTACAAAATGATATATACATCATGGGTCTAGGACTTATAGTTGCTGAGAATGGGCGCTCCTTTTATTAATATAACTTATATAGCAAAAAACGGTACTAAGCCCCCTTTACGGCCCTCAGAGGTCAGATCGCAAAATGGAAAAAAGTCATTTCTTGGCAGGCCAAGACCTACAAAATGATATATACATCATGGGTCTAGGACTTATGGTTGTTGAATCTAGGGTGATGACAGACAGACAAAATTGAGACAGAACAAACGGGGACCATAGAGCATTTTTTTTCAGAAAATGCTCAAAAACTCCTGAGAGGAGTAAATCAAAATCATAGCAATAAAAATCCACGCCGAGTAAAACTCATATTTCATCATATTTCTTTTCAGTTAACCAAACGGTAACGTAAAATATTTATTCACTTTGATTTGTTAACTTTTTTGGACAGTATATTTTTTTATTTATCAAACGGAATCATAAAATGTTCTCTTATGTTTAGAGATTATTCTTTTGTAAAAGCCATTGGAAAGAGTTTTCTTTTACATTAAATTAAACAATAAATAAGTAAGTATATTTCAACCTTATTGCATTGAGAGTACAAACTAATATTTATTTAGTCAGTATTTTAATTTGTTTTTATTTATATAGATTTTATAGCTTTAAATGATCGAAAATTGTTTTCTGTTATTCTAAAAAAACCTGATATATTTTATATTAACGTTTTGCAAAAAAAAAATACAATTTTTTTAAATAAATAAATAAATAAGTATGTTGTTAATTATTGTTCTAAAATGTGTGTGTGTGTGTGTGTGTGTGTGTTTTGTAATGATTTGCAAAATAATAATAATTAATCACATTTAAACCTATTAGTAAATGGAGAGTGAGTTAATTTTTATTTTATCGTTATTTCCCTTATATTTCTCGCTTTAACTGATTGCTAATTATTTCTCTTTAATTTGTGTGTGTTTTTTTTAACAATGTTTGCCATTTTATGATTCTTTAATTTAACTTTCGTCAGTTATTAAAATAATTCCTAACAGAAGGAGGACCTGTTATATTCGAAGAGTGGACCCATTGTAAGGGAGTGACTGAAAATCAGAAGGTGGAGGCAGTTTGATAATTATTTTCCTAAAATTTGTGTGGGTGTTTTTTTTTTGTATTACACCGCCATTTTATGTTTTTTTAATTTAAATTTCGCAATTCTTCGAAAAATGTCTAGCAGAAGAATATCTTTATATTCAAGAGCTGCAACAATGTAGTGAGTAACTGAAAATCAGAAAGTCTAAGGGCATGCAGCCAAACATGAGGGTTTACAGTAGGAAGCATTGTGCCAGGCCAACATTAATTTATGCCAGTTTTTAGAGCATTGGTCCATTTCGCGATCTGACCTCTGAGGGCCGAAAAAAGGGGGCGTTTTAAGTACCGTTTTTACTATATAAGCTATATTAACAAAGGAGCGCCTATATCTCAGCAACCATAAGTTCTAGACCCATGATGTATATATCATTTTGTGGTCTTGGCCTGCCAAGTGTACATCAAAAATCTATTTCGCGATCTGACCTCTCAGGGCGAAAAGGTTGGCGTTTGAAATACCGTTTTTGCTTATATTTTAAATATAAATAATAAAAGCTAATCAAAGGCATAATCATTATTTATTTTTGTAAACAATTTTTCAAACATGATTACTTCCTTCTCTATTTATTAAAACCCAGCAAAATCTATGGCTGTCACCTGAAAAAAATACGTATTTCGTCCGGCGTAACCGTAGCCACTGCGTACACGAAAATGCTCTAAAATGTCCTTGTCCGAAACGGAAATGACTTAAATTGTATGTTTTTTATAGAGTAAGTATATTTCAACCTAATTGTATTAAGAGTGCAAACTAATGTTTATTTCATTAGTATTTTTAAAAATGTTTAAATTAAAAAGAAAAATATTTTGTAATTCTTTATCATTTATATATTTTTTTAATTTATCTTTTTCAGTTCATCAAAAAAGTGTCCAATGAGGAAAGTCATAAGGTTGTTAGAGAAAACATCAGCTATGCAACCAGTATTCAAAGCTTATGGCATCAAGAATCAAATAAGGGCAGAGGTAGCAGGCGACGTGCTTTCAGGCAAGCACACCGAAAATATAATCACACATTTAAAATCGTCTAGCGTTAGCTATCAACACAAACTAGTATATCCTCATTGTAGAAGGCTCTGACAACATTAGAGAAACTACAGGAATGTTTTGTGCAGGCTTGCACGGAGCCAGCTGGAGCCATAGACCGTGGAGCCGCTACTTTTTGCTGGAGCCGGAACCAGAGCCGAATAAATCTGTTTCTTCGAATTTTTTTATGGCATGTTAATTTGTTAAATATAAAGGATTCACTTATATTTATTTGATAGAATAACATCAATCATTTAGCAAAAAAATTTTACCTGACGACAAATAATTGCGTCATTTCGTATATTATTTGACCGCGAATTTGTAATAGACTAAAAACAAAATGGTCGCTTTCTGTATGTAACAATTTTATTATAAGAAATAGCTAAAATAAAATTAGTAATTTTAGGCTGTCGGTCCGATAACAATCAGACTTTATTGGGACGGGTCCAGGAATAAAAATCGGGTTTATTGTTTCCCAGTTAAGAATAGTCACTTCGAATTTATAAATACTAAATATAAATACTAAAGTCTTAAATATTTAAATAATGTATCATTTTACTATTTATATAATTTGATCATTGAAATAACTTTTTATTACTTATGAAAATGGAGACTAGTGAAGCCTCGTTAGAAAATAATGATATGATTTTAGTGCACTGAAATTGTTTGTTTTTAGTAAAACCAGCAATGCGTATATATTTCAAATTTTTGACTACGGTGAATGTCATTGCATAATTTTTTTATCAAATTGAGCCGAGCCGGGAGCCGTCCCGCGGAGCCGGAGCCGAGCCGCGGAAATTTGGAGTCCGCAAGCCCGGTTTCGTGCCTCTCAAAAAATTACTGCCTCGCAGGTAACTCACCAATTATTCGTCAATTTGCTACATGAATATATCGGGAATTAAAGCATTTCCTGTTTAACAAAAGAAAATGCAACTCATGCTCAGAAAATGTCCAGGGATACCATTACATATACTGATAGACAATCTGTGCCAATCAATGTTACAATTTATCAACCAAGCCGTGCTGCTATGGCACATGTCTTCCAGCAAAAATATTGATTAGCAACGTCATGTAGAAGCAAAAATGTTACTGTCCTTCAGAAATGATATCCTAATTCTTGCAATCCTATGTTTCCAACCATTTCAATTTGGTGCAATTCCTATTCATTAAGCATTGCCAATCACCTTCAATAAAGCTCAGGCTATAATTAAATAACGGAATAGATCTAGAGATTTCTTCTTGCGTGGACAATTATATTGCCTGGTCTAGATTCAGCAAACCAGACATTTGTATATATTTACAAGTGATGATACAACAAAAAATGTATATCTAAAATCACTGCATTAATAAATATAATTTTTTTAGAAACAAAGATCCACTCGATAGAACTTATTTTTTTTCATTTATAGTTTTAAATGATTGAGAATAATTTTTTCTAAAATTACCTTTTTTTTTTTTTTTTATGAATAGAATTAGAAACAAGGGCTTTCTCAATACTTACTATTACATTACATAGGGCTTAGCCACGGCAACGCGTGGCCAGTACGATAGTCGTTAAAGCAGCTGGCAGACAGCTTGTGGAGTAAAGCTAGCATCTATTAAGTGTTGATAGAGAACTGATTAAACGTAATAATAAAATAATAAAACAAAATATTTAAACTACTTAATGTTTATTAGAATAGTAAATTTTATGTTGTTCTCAAGAATATGATCATAATATTATTTTGCTTTATAACTATCAGGATAGAATGACTTGGTAAATTAGGGATTGTTGTCGGTGATTGGTCTGACCTCTTGCCGACAAACCACTGAAAATGTTTACATAAAGAAATGAGATGAAATGATCAAACATAGATTTGTAATAAATTACTTAAATAATAACAAATTAGTTTCACATTCAATACTATATCAAATTACTGTTTCTATTAAATTACGGTTTACAATGAGAAAAAGTACGTTCATATAAACGTTTTGTTTATCTTATCCATCTTTATTTACTATTTCAGATTTTGTATACAACATATTTTATTATTTTTACAACACAACGTTATCTTCGTTTTTACATTATATATATGTCTTATTTCATTATTAGGACATATTTCAAAAATAGATAGCAATCAGACTATGTTCTCTTTGCGATATCTTCGGATAAAGATCAAGACCGACAGAAGTACATCAAAAATATGTAAAAGACTATCACTGTTTCTGTCGCTTTTCGGTAGATTACACCTGCATTAGTGGTTGATACATTGTTAGATAATTACGAAATTTAGAAAAGTAAATATCCTGATAATAAACATATAGCAATATAATCACAACACAATGCCATGTTGTTGGACAATCCATCTTTGGATACTTAGTGCAGTCTGTTCCTTTGTCTCCATACTCACATCCTGTAACGACACATAAACAATTTTATTTGTAGCATATACAACATAATTACATAACTAAATTTACTAATTATAACATTATTAGAATGCAACAAAGTAAATATAGGTCATATAATATTATGTAGCTTGTATTAAAACATATATACTATCTATCTATCTATCTATCTATCACATCTGTTATCTATCTACCTATGTATCCATTAATATGTGTATATATATATATATATATATATTTATATATATATATTATATATATATATATATATATATATATATATATATATATATATATTAAAGTGCATGCCAAAAAAAATTTTTAATAATTGATCTGTACACTTATTTAATTTATTCCATAGTCGAAAAAAACATTGTTAAAAAAGAATAAAAAATATGTGACAATAATTAGAGGTCCCTTGGACTTCAACAAAGTTTGCATAATTAAGCGAAAACTAGATGAAACATCCTTCTTGTAAAGTCTTACGACTCCCTTACAAAGTGAAGCGCTATATAAATTGTTTTATAGTCTTTAGTTTTATAAAGTTTGATAGCTATGATTGATTTTGATAAGCAGTTGTGCTAGAAATAAATTAAAATTCACATTTGTATAAAAACAACACTTTCTACCGCATATTATGTCAAGGCAAGCATTTTAATTTCTTTATTTATATTATTTTAATTTCTGATACACACGACCTATAAAATCAGAACATGGAAATGATATGAAAAACAACAATAAAATGTTTACACATTCTAAAGAAATGCTGGCTGACCTAGCATCACTTCAACAGTTATATCCAGCTATTACTGCGTCTCCTGCCTCGCGAACAAAACCACAAACTCTTCTGAAAACTGAATTGTTTAGCATTGGCCCTGCAATCTGTGTTGATGAGGAGAGCTTGTGATAGATTGTTCAGCTTCTTGATAAATACAATAACTGATTCTATTGATAAAAGTCGCCGAAACACACCACCACCAAACGTAAACTGAAACAGTAAATTATGTTGGCAACAACTTTTCAACTGTGTACAAATGTCGAGATATTATCAAGAATGGAAGATCTAGCATTCTTGAGGTCTACGAAAGAGACAGGTCTTCCAACGGATCTGTTTGACAAACACTTGCAAAAAAGTCGCTCTGACGCCATTCACGAGATGTCGCAACATGGAACGTCAGAAACGCGCAAGAGAAGAAGTGCAGCATGTTCAACGATATCAGTGCCTTCGAAGAGGGTAGCGATGACGAACCCAGTGATTCTACTTCTAAAATCTGAAGATAATATGGAGTTTGTTGATAACTGTTGGATGATATAATGCCATTGCAAAAGCGAAGAAAGCCAACATGAGCTTTGGTATTTGCCTCAAATCTTTTAGCAGACCAGATCTTGTGTCACAAACCAGATTAAGATTACGCAACACGAAATAAGCATAGCTTTCACAGGGCCTTATTAGCGAGTGTAAATTTGATATATCAGTAGTGGCTTCTTCCCATGCCTGCAGATCGTTCCACGTCGCAAGTTAGTAAGTGAGATATCTACAAGATCCACGACTCGCAGAACCACACAAACTCTGCTCCACCTGGGATGGCAAACTGACACCTTCTAAAATCATCGTGTCACTGAAGAACGCATAACAGTTGTTGTCGGTGATGCAAAGCGATTGAAACTTCTAGGAGTGCAAATTATGCCAAGCAACAAAAGGCCCGTTGGTGAAATAATTGCAGAATTAACCATGAAGCAAATGACAGAGTGGCATTGTAATGATTGTATCGTTAATATGACATTTGACACAACAAGATCAAACACTGGTCATCCGACTGCATGCGCTGCATTGCCATACAAAATATGCTGCAACGTGCTCTTCTGTGGTCAGGTTGTCGCCATCACGTTAGGAAGTTATCCTCGCATGTGTTTGCAGACATGAAATAGAAGTTCCAAATCCTGGATATAACTTTGTTCACCAATTGTGAAGTTATTGGGAGTTGGTAGCACATGATTGGTTTCACACGTTTCAGTTCCTTTACGTTAGCTGATCGCCTGATCGAGGCTCAAGAGCGACTGACGATAATGAGAATGCGGTAATTACAGTACCAACTCTAGTAAATAAACCAATTCTTGCGAGACGACTACCAAGATTAATAAGCTGTCCCTTGTTTACCTGATGCTACAAATAAGGAGGTTAACTAAAAGACCAGGTGCCCTGCACAAAGCACAATGGATGGCAAAGCGATATATTGCTCAAGAGATTACGTGAAAAAATTTCAATTATTGCCTCCGGTACTGTTACCACGTGATCAAGTGCCAAAGATTCGTGCATTGCCACATTGTAACACATGTTTATGTCGTGTGGTGAAACACCTCATCTGAAAAGAAAGAAGTGCACCATGGAATGATCTACAGCTCACAAGCGACTTTTGGATTACAACGATGTCAACAGAGAGACATATCCAGTCAGCAATCAAATTACCCTGAATAGGCGTCATATGGTACCTCACTGCTGAAATGATTCCACTTGCTCTGTTCAGCAGTGAAGTACCTGTGTTGAAAAAGCTGACTCTAGAATGCTGCTACAAGAACTTGAACCAATTGGTGCGCTCAACTCCACATAATCGATTTGGAAATGGTTAGGAAAACCACGATTCCAATCGAAATTGATTAAACTCGATTGTGTGAGTCGGCTGGAGTTGAATCGTGGTCTACTATACAGACTTCAACTGGACACAGGATCCTCCAACTGCCTGTTATTGATGATTGGTGCCAAAACAGCTTCTTACGCCACTTATTGCAAAAATGTTGCTGCTATTAACGTTGTTAACGATTAGAAGCCGAGAGGTAAACTGGCATCTGACTTTGTTGAAGCAGCGCAGAATGGATGAACATTTTCAAAACATTCTTCAAATTGATGAAATGGACTGCAAAAAACATCTCAAATGCGTAATCAAATGCAACAGTAATAAATAATTTAATTCTTTAATGTAATTTTTATATAGGCTAGAATTAACTTTTTTTCTTTATGTTTTGTGATTTCTTACAGTGGGGGACTCTAAATCAACTCAGTTGAAAATGTTTTACAAGTTATTATTAATGATATTAGAACAAATTAGAAACATAGACAATAAAAACAAACAATCAATTTTTCCTCTATTATGGTGATGAACCTAATATACTATACATCTATTGCGCATCATCTATCTTTATATATATATATATATATATATATATATATATATATATATATATATATATATATATATATATATATTAGGGTGGTCCAGAAAAACAAAGTAACAGATTTAAGTTGTCCACAAGGTTATTTCTGTTCTTTATTATGTTAATAACAATTGTGCAAAATTTTAATGAAAACAAATAATATTTACAGGTCAACCCATTTGACAGTTTTTTGGGTTATCTCAAATGAAATAGTTATTGCCAATTATAGTTGATGATCGATTTAAAACTTAAGGTTAAAATTTTAAAGTAAATTAAAATTAAGAAATTAAAATAAAGTTGTAATTAAAAAATGTAACTAAAACTTACAATCTAATGAAAACCTTAGTTTTAAAATTTGACAGTTTCACAGTGGATAATCTATGACGACGACATAAGTGATGTCTTTGATCGAGTTGGGAAATTCCTGCGATGGTTTGCAACCAATCGAAGAATAAACTGTTTCTGTTCCTCATTCTTTGTCAGTGTTTTATTGTATTTCTCAATAAGACTGATTCCCCTTTCAGCTACATCATTTACAACTGTCATGTGTGCAGCCAGTTCATAAAATTTCTTGAAGACTGGATCAGATGTCCACTGTCCTGGTGGTTTCTTAAGGAATGTCTGAGACTTTTCTTTGCCTTCTTCCATGAGGACATCAAAGAAAGATGTCGTCCTTTCTGTCACCAGGTCCTCCAATTTCAACTGTTCAGATTCACTTGTCAACTTTACACGCCGAGGGATGTCTGCCAATGCTGGTCGAAGTAGATTTTGTACCATCTTTTCTTTGATTGATGCTGACACTCTGTCATCTAAAAAGGCTATGCCAACCAAATGTTCAGAGAGAAACCAGAGGTGCCTTGAAAATGCTTCATGTGCCTTGCTGTCAACAGTCTTATTCGGATAGGTCTTCAGATTTGATAAAAATTCGATGTCATTGAGAGGGGCTCGGATTGCAAGGGGTGCTTCGTTCCACTGTTTACATAAACAAGACTGACAAAGAGAGCCAAACCTGTGATATTCTGGGATTCACGAACAGTCAACTTGAACTGAGTCTTAAAAAGAAAGATTTTCAGTGCGTAAATGGCTTTTGCCATCCATCTCGCATGATGTGTTGGACCGGAGCTCGAAATTTCTCCTTGTCTTTGTGTCCACCAAGAAACCAGAAGGATAAACGTAAAAATTCCTGATAATCGTCCCTTGGGTGCTGTTTTTCAAGAGCACCTGGTAAATAGACAAGCATTTCCTGTCGCATGTTTTTCAATATTGGATCCTGAAACAGTTCATCACTTGCTGTAGAATAAGCATCTTGGTTCATTGATGGCCATTGTTTCTGAAATCGCTGGAATAGTGCAGTTGATGGACCTTCAGCTGGACCAAACAGAGACTTGAAAACATTTGAAAGGACAACTTCCATGACATGATGACGGCATGCAATCCAGACCATTTCAGTTCCCAGAGCTTCTTCAATTCCAACACATGCGCCCTTCTGAAGCCCTGTATTGCTAGCTGTTGTGTCGAATACAAGGCCTTTGATCTGGGAACGCAGATTCCATTTCTCAATTACTTCAATGCAAGCATTTACTTGAGCCTCTCCTGTTCCTCTATCCATTTTTGGAATACCCAACAGTTTTTCCTGGCCATTCCCAGTAACAATAACAGCTATGCGATCCACATTTTCCTTTGATCCATCAATGTCGGGCAATATTTTACCGTCCCAATGCAGCAATAGTGGTCCTGCCAAAGAAAATTCTTTTTCATCCATTGCAGCAGCCCGTTGTCTTTCTTTTATTCTGGATCGTCTGATTGAACTTCGAGATAATGTTATTTCTGAAATGTCATGGCCAAGCGCCTGTGCAACAGCTCCAGCAACAAACACAGCTCCACGGTCTGGGAGGCAAACACGATCCAAAGCACCTACAACTTCAGGGGACTGGAAGATATTCTTAACTTTCTTTTTTGATGATGAAGCACCAGGTGTTGATGTTGACGTTGTAGGCGTACATGGCTGAGTTTGAGTTGGCTGATACTCCTCATCTTCTTCTGACTCCGAATTAGATGTCAACGAAGAAAGTTCACCTTCTGTTTCATTGAAGCCCTTTGTCATGCGTTCTTCATATCTCATTTTCACCTTTCTCTCTTTTTCCTCTCGTTGCCTCTTCCTGCTTTCTTTTGCTGTTGTCTTTACGTCTACTCCAGTCATGCTGCAGGAAAAAACATCTTCTCTTTGCATGCGAAGAAATTCCCGATCTTCTTCGTTCTGTATTTCTGTCATCACGTCCTTTGTCGCAATATCAAACAATTCTTGAAGGTCACCTTTAAACATGTCTTCTTTCATCCTGTCGCTTTCTCGTTTTCGTGTTCTGTGTACCTTCAGAGCCAGATAGTTCTGATGCAGCTTTGACAGTTTTCTGACACATGAGTCAACCCGCTGTGTTGGTATTCTGGCTCGCATCCAAATACAAATAACTGCATCACAAGTCATTTTATAACTTTCCGGAAGAGTTCGTCCTTCAGTTAAATGATGAAACTGGAGCAGTTGAAGTACATCCAGCATACGTGGCAATCTTGCTGTAGATAACAGAGAAATTGGCTTTCCAATCAGCCAGTGCTGTGGGTCGGATCTCAAACTGGAGGAAGCCATTGTTGTTTATAGTTTATTACTTGAAGAGTTCAATAGGTCAATTTCAGTTCAATGGCAATTTAGTATTAATTCAGTAACAACTACAAAATAAAAAAATAACATGCACGTTAGAATTCAGCACACAAGTAAGTAAGTAAATTAATTTATAACGTGTCAAAGTCGGACGTAAATCGCAAGCGCGGACACCAGACAAGTAATGTTGATAATGGGTTGACCTGTAGATGTTGCTCGATCAGCCTGAAATTTTGCAGGCCAAATACCTATACCCAATGGACAAAAACAAACCATGTGGAGCAATGATTCTACAAACTTAAACTTTTCAGTATGGTTTTCTGGACCACACTAATATATATGTATATATATATATATATATATATATACATATATATATATATATATATGTACACGCTCAAGTCAAGTTAGTTAAACCATATACTCCGAAGAGACTGAAATATATATATATATATATATATATATATATATATATATATATATATATATATATACACCTACCAAGAAACAGAAGTACCACGAAAATAATATATATTATACATACAACTGATCTACACACATAAACTAGCTATGACAACTACTTCATAACTAATAACTAAACAAAGAACATAACTATGTGCACATTTATCACAACACCACAACTAACAATTAAACAAAGCAATATTCATAATCAACACATTTCATAATTTCCACAGCTAGGGAAATTAAGATCCGCAATAAATTGTGACGATCGGAGCGATTATTTCCCATTAACGCTATAAGACCAAAACTATTTAGTTGTCACTCTGCTCCAGTTTTTAACTGAAAATGCTTCCACTATGACGACTCATGTATAGTACTAGAAAAACATGTTTATGTATTATATATATATATATATATATATATATATATATATATATATATACATTACATAATGAAGAATAACATATAACATGTGGAACATTTGTTGACCGAGACCCCAAAAATATTTTTATTAAATTTAGAATCATCAATGGCAATTAAAAACTATATTTTTTTGCAAACTATTGAAATACTTGCAGGAATTTTTTTTTCAATTCAGATATTAAAATATGTTCAATTTATATTCTATAGCGCCTCCTGATCTAGAAAATAAAAAAAAACCCAGAAAATTCTTCTTAAAAATAAAGTGGTTATGGTTAAAAGAACAAAACAAAGACAGCGATTGTCACAATGCATTTACACAAATAGTAATAAACAAGTAAATTAAGCCTGTTTTATTCTGGAAACAGGACGTTGTTGAGGTGGGTATTGTGTGTGTGGTTTGGGTTTAGATTGGTAGCGTGCTGTTCAACTACGATTCATACTTGACATTCTCCTTAATTAATACAAAGACTAGCTAGTCGCTGACACATTCTTTAATATCGAAGGCACTATGATAATAATATATGCAATATAACATGTGGTACTGACTGAAGTTGTTGACAAATCAATATTAAATAAGAGGTACTCCCATAAGAATCTAACTAGTACTAAGCAGAGGCACGTCCTGCTACATCAAAGGCAAAACAATTAACTAACTATTAAAGACTAATTGGTATCCAAGTAAAAATGGCAAGTGACGTTTCACTACGTCACATAACTACACTAAAATGTATACTCTCTAGCAAATTAAAAAGTGTGCTTATTCACACATGCACAGATAGAATCAAAACAATATTAAAATTAACATTAATACCTTCACAGACGTGTTAGCGCATTTTCGTATTATTTATCAGTACGTGTGTTAGCTTTCAATAAATATGTATCTTAAATCTAACTACAAGTTGTTTGTGGTCACTGAAATTGGGCTCATAATTGAAACATTCTAAATTGTAGTCATTTAATCGTCCGAAAACTCAGTCAATTGTTACATAGATCGGATACTTTCAATTAAACTCAGAACACAAGCTTACTATTTTATTTGATGAATTTCTTAATAAATAAAATTAAATATGTCTGACTAATAGGTCACAATCTTGTTTCAATCCAGTGAAATTACTGGTGCTAAAAATAGTCACAGTAACGGAATTTGGCACCAATTTTTGACCACTTTCCGAAAAGATATAGCTCTTATACTTTCAATATAGCTCAGAACCCAATGATAATGCAATATTCTTACTATATTCATTATGATTTGATGAGTTTCTTAAGTATTTTTCAAAAATAAAACTATTGTGGCTAAAGAAAGAATACTCTACTGCGCCTGAACACGTGTGACGTCAATGCTCTCCGATATGCTCAATTATACCTTCATATAGTTAGTTAATCGGGTCCGTCTTACACCTAAATTTTTTAACTCTTGGTATGAAAAAAAGTTATTTTCTCTCAATTCTAATTACAAGTGGTTTGTGGTCACTGAAATAGGATTCATAATTGAAACATTCTAAATTGTAGTCATTTAATCGTCCGAAAACTCCGTCTATTGTTGTTTGATAAATAAATTGTTGTTGCCAATCTTGGTGAAACTACGTGCTGCAGTATTTCGCACCAAATGAATGGGTTATTGAACGTATAAGGTGCAGAATGGGGACATGAAAATGACATAATTATTAATATAGCTTATATAGTAAAAAAACAGTAAAACCACTGATGCCCAGCCCTCAGAAGTCGGATCGCGAAACGTACTTTTGATGCACACATGGCAGGCCAAGATCTACAAAATATTATATACATCATGGGTCTAAGATTAATGTTTGATTAATGTTTGCTGAGATCTAGGGTGATAACAGACAGACAAAACGGGGACAAAAGCGCATAATAAAAATATATTGTATAAATAGTGCTGACTTTATTAGTTCATGGTAGTTTCATTTTTTGAAAAAATCTTAATTTATTCATCACGCTGTTGTCACGTTGCTATGACTGATGTCAGCAAATTTTTGAATAATGTCCAAATGTACGCTCTGTCAGCCAGCCATGCGTAGCATCAAAATTTTTATAAAGGTAACATTGTGCAGTTAAATAGATAGAAAACGAATTATTATTACATAATTGTTGCTACAGGTAGATACCATAATTTAAATTTTCCGTTGCATTATAAGGTAAGATTTATTCATGATCATTAATATTTCAAACTTAAAGGTTGTAATGTTGTACACAGTGATTAACTGATTGCTTTGGCATACTGCCCTAATATGTTATTAAAGTTATATGAAAAAACACAGCACAAACCCATATAATTTAACAAAATGATGAGTTAAGAAAATGCAAAACACGGGATGCTAAAAATTAATTTATACTAAAACGCCTTATCAAGAAGAGCTATGATAAATTGTACAAGTTTATACTGTGACTATATGCAGGTTCATGAAAATGTTGATATTCTTATCTCTTTATCTTATAAAAATTAAACACTTCGGTAGTATTTCAAATCTCATATTTAATTTAAAAAAAACAACAATACAATGTTATTTTTTTGTTAACATCTAAATGCAAAATAATTTTTTTTAAAAATAATGATACATTAAATCTTGATTTTTGTTCTATTGTTATGCCAAAATTTTCATTTAAATAGACCTTATATAAAAACTGAACTTCATAAATAAATTAGAATTTAGATTGAGAAAATCTCTTTTATCGTCATTTTAAACACTTATTGTATTTTACCAGTATTACTATCTAATATAATAATAGTGGTCTGCATTAAACATAAAGTAAAGAATTCAAAATATGCAACAGTATTCCAGCTGAAATTATTAACCTTGACTTCTTCCCCGATCGCGAGTCTCAAATATTAAAATCTAGATATTACGCCAGCGTCGTCCGCGAAAACTAGGTGTAATGTGAAACCCCTTCCTAATCAATTTAGCTACTGAATTTTTAAATACGATTAATTAGGTTATATTCACTTAGATAAAAGATATGGGTGTTGATTTATGCCACCTTACTAGTGACCTACTTTTAATACGTCACAATTTAGTTTTACCCGTCAACAATAACCGACCAAACCAAACCAAACTACCAACAAAACAACATAACCAAACCAACCAATCAAACCAACCAAGCCAACTTATCAAATCAGTTAACCAATTAACCTAACAAACCAACCGAGCCAAACAATCCAACCAACAAACCAATCTAGCCATAACTTTCACAAATTACGTTTAACACGTCAACGCTAACCAACCAAACAAACCAAACAAAACAGCCAAACTAGCTAACCAAACCAACCAACCAATCAACCGACCAAATCAATCAAAAAAAAAAAAACCAAAAAAAAAAAAAAAAACCAAATCAACCTACGAAAACAAAATCAAACTAAACACCACGAGGTAAAGATATGGGTGCTGATTTATGCCACCTGTTACGTTTTACCCTTAATTCTCTAAATATTAAAATCAAAACGAAGCATTGAAAAAAGATGTTATAAAAATGAACTAAAAATTAAAAAAAAAAAGACTTTATCATGCCATTGTGCAGCACAGAGGCAATTGGTGTAGCACGATACAACATCCACGCGCAAGTTTAATTCTGCTTTTCGCTATCTTTCTTTCTTCAATTCCCCACGCGAGAGTAGTTTTTATATCATGCGTTGGATGCGTTGTATTTAAGTACCAGTATTTTAGCCCGTCCAAAGACGGGTGGAATTTTTTACGTTTATATTTATAAAATTTTAATAATGTGCACATAAAAAATAGCCTTCCCATTATATCTTAATACATAATCAAAATATATAACAGACGGCCATTTTTTGAACAGAAAGGCTCGTCTATTTTTCAATACAATTAAACTCAGCTGTCAACAAGCACTAAACAATAGTTGTGAGCGCGTGATGATTGGAAACTCGAACTACAAACAGTTTGCTTACTGATAGACTCAATAACGTTTCAATATGTACTTTGTGAAGAAATGACGTCACAAATTACGTTTTACCCGTCAACGCTAACCAACCAAACAAAACGAAACAACCAACCAAACAAACCAAACAACCAACCAAACAAACCAAACAACGAACCATACCAACTAACCAAACCAGCCAACCAATCAACCACACAAACCAACCGAGCCAGCCAATTTAAGCAACCAAACCAACCAAGCAAAACCGTCACTATCACATCTTACACAAATTACGTTTTACCCGTCAACGCTAACCAACCAAACCAACGGATTAACCAACCAAATCGACCGATCAATCAACCAAACCAATCAACCAAACAAACTTAACCATCCAACATTAGATAAAATATGTGTGCTAATTTATTGCTTGCTGTGACGTATTTCCAGCGTCTTAAAGATGCGATATATATCTATATATATATATATATATATATATATATATACTTGTTGCAAGTACCCGGCTTTGCCCGGGTTTTAAAAATAAGGTTTTCTGTTTACCTTTTGTTTTCTCCCTACCCCCCCTCTCTCTCTCTCCCTCCCTCCCTCCCCATCTCCCTATCCCTCCCTCCCGCCCTCTCTTTACCTCCCTCCCTCTCTTTATCTCTGCCTTTCGCTCTCTCTCCCTCCCTTTCTCTTTCCTCCCCTTTCTCTTTCCCTCCCTCCCTCCCTATCCTTTCTCCCTACCCCCTCTCTCCCTACCCCTTTCTCTTTACCTCCCCCCTTTCTCTCTCCCTCCCTCTCTTTCTCTCTCCCATCCTCCCTCTCACTCCCTCTTTCTCTCTCCCCATCTATCTCCCCTTCCTCCCTCCTTCCCTCTCTCTCTCCTTCCCTGACCCCTCTCTCTTTTTCTCTCTTTCTCCCCTCCCTCTCTCTCTTTCTCTCTGAACAATTAAACTTCAAATTATGCTTCTTAAATAAACAGAAAACCTTATTTTAAACCCGGGCAAAGCCAGGTACTTGCAGCATGAAAAAAAAACTACACAAATCTTTATTTCTTTTTCCGTCCCTAACACTTTCTTCTTCGTCCGTTCAATGACTCATTCACTTGGTTCGCGAATACAGTATCAATGCCCTGTTCATGATACAATTTGAATACAATAACATTTGAAGCACCCGCGCGCAAGTTCATGTACAATCGGGAAATGACGTCACAGAGGATTTACCATACCGTGAATACTTTAGTTAAGTAAAATAATTAATTACAATTAAACTGCCCATTGAGATTGTATTAATAATGTTAATAATGTCACAGAAATATTTTAATTAACGTATTTCGGTTTATTAATGTGCACCTATAATTTTAATCTTCTGAATACATAAACCGATAGATATGCAATTTGCCATTTCCACTTTTAGAAACAAAATGCAGTAAAATAATTTAGCCGAGAATTGTTTTTACCACTATTGATTACACCAGACCATGTTTACAATTTGAGTTTCCGGAAGTTACACATCTTTTGCTATAGAAACAAAAATGCAGTAAAATATTTCTGTCTCCCACCGATCTCTTTTCATAATAATTAATTACAATTAAACTACCCATCGAGATGAAACGAAACATGTCCTATAACCTTCCCCATGTCATTATGTGTATATGTAACAAATTTCACGTTATTTGTTTTTCTGGATCTTGAGTTATAAGGGAACAGACAGACAGACAACAAATGCGTCTTATAAGTATATATATATATATTTATATATATATATATATATATATATGCTTTCGGGAAATGACGTCATAGAAGATTTTTTTTTTATTTATAGCGACGTCGATCCCAATCTGAAATAAAGATTGTAAAATCGGGAAATGACTTCATAGATTATTTATAGCGACGGCTTTCCCGTACAGTGATTACTTTATCAAATACTATTTGTGGAACGGAAACAAACACTTACCTTTTTATTAAGTAGTTGTTCATGGCAATAAAAACCAAATGTTATTTTCTGTAAGAGTCTTTCATACATTTCTTTGTAATTTCTGTTCATATCGTAATGTGTTCATGGCAATAAAGGCAACATGTTCTCTTCTATTGCCAGTATTTTGTGTATTTCTTTGTTATCCATTCTGAACCTCATCATACGCGGAATAATTAAATATTATAATTGATTGACTATAAATATCCCTAGATTAGGCCTTTAATCCATGCAATAAAGTCACTTAATATAGTTAAGAAAAAATGAAATGATTTAATGAATGTAGATTTCTTTTAAAACAAGGAATTATTCATTAACAGTCACACAAACACATAGATGGTACATGTAGTACTAGTTCATTGGGTGGGGGGTCTAAATGTAAACATGGGAATATTTAAAATAATATTAATCTAATTAGATATTATGATTGATTGATTATAAATACCGCTAACAGCTGAACATGAAAGATACAAGAAACAAGTTTATAAATCAAGGTTAATCAAATGTAGAAATACTGCATCATTGAAACAATACAAACAAGTCAAAAATGATATTACACAAACAAAACACGGGTTTGTATGATAGACACGAGATTGCCGACCGAGACGAAAAGTATGTTTTGTATTGTAGATTAATCCTACTAATAAAGTGTTAATTCTGCACTCTATGACGTCATTGCACGTCACTGGGTCACACCCTATGAATCCATGAGACGGAAGTCAGCTGCGTATGTGACAAACAAAATAGTGGTGTTTTTTACATAGTAGGAATTTAATTCTGTTAAAACCGTGTTAATAGTTCCTCTTCAAGAAGACAGTAAGACAAAATTCGAAAATATTATTGCACAAGTACATTTAATCATTATTTACGCACTTGATGGTCAATTTTTTTCATTAATTAAAATCCTACAAATAAGATGCAATTCTTGTCGTGCGTGCAGAATGGAATGTGGTAGTTTTCGTATCGTGCGGTGTGCGTTGTAAACCGTGTATTGTAACCATGGTTGTTAGTATCGAAGTATCGGGCAAATAAAGTATCGGTGATACTTTTTTTTTAGTGTTGGTTGCTGTATTGCCTATCTTTCTTGTATCAAGTAATGATTTGTTTATCACCGATACATTTTGAACGAAAAACTTTCCATATTATATACCAATATTTTCTATTGGTATTTTAAGAATGTATTGTAACTAACTATAACGACAAAAATTACTTTGTATCTTAAAATATTCAAATGAAAAAAAATATAATTCATAAACGTAATACAGTAACCCCACTATTTGTATTTTTATCAAATTTGAAAAAAAGTCAAAATTTCACAAAATTTCACAATTATACTGTTCATATAATTCAGAAAAAAATGACAGGAAAACAATAGCGATTTTAATACATTGTTTTAAAAGCAATCTACACACACTACTAGTAATCGTAGCCATCAATCTTACCAAATATTAACACAACACCACCTCCCCACCAATGCAACCACGGTTGACGAGTTAAAGGAAAAAATAAATTTTAATTATCTTTTGAAGTTTTTGCTTTGCGCGCCGATATCTATAAATGTTACTCTTATATTTTTTCATTCATTAACTTTCTTTCTATCAACTATTTGTTCAATGTTTCAATGAACAACAGAAAAGAAATCGTTATTTCCCTTTTTGATCGATCTGTCAGTTATATAAAAACTTGAACAAAATTGCACTTTTCATATTTAAAAAAAAATATTTTTTTGTTCTCAAAAATATTAGTATTGTATTAGTATCAATTTAGGCAATACATTTTTACTTTAGTATTTGTTTTAGTAGTGGCGATACGCTTTTCATGAAGTATCGGTATTGGTATTGACAATATAATTTAAGAGTATTGTTAACTACCCTGGGTAAGGATGTAAAATAAACCACTAATTGACACAAAAATCACATCCCCATTTATTGAAGCATATGCCACAAAAAATAACATTATTCAGTTACATAATCTGTTTTTGTCTTTACAATTAATGGCAATACATTGACTGCATAATATAACCAATGATAGAAAATATGAACAACTTCAATTTACATACAAATTTGTTTCAGAAATTATAACAAAATAATTTTAAAAAATCAACATGAATGTATGTTTATTACACAAAAACAACAACTCTTATAGGTTTCAAACATCAATGTTTTTTTGTTTTTTTTTTTATATCTGGCTTCTTTTAACATTAACTAATAAATTAACAAAAAGAAATAAGAATTGCTCAGATAAAGATATATCGATTTCAAATTCTTGATGACAATGGCATAACCAGTATTAACAACTGAAGAGTTCAAGTTTGTATATACCAGGGGGCGTCCACTCATGTTATGAAATGAGGACTATGAGAGCTGTATTCCGTTGTTTATACCTAGATTCCGTTCTATAGATATGCCTAGTTGTATTGAGTTTAGCGGTAAAAGTAAATACGGCATATAACCACCACAGGCATGTATGTGTTGGTATAGGGCAGGGGTGGTCAAAGGTCTTGAGGTGATGGACGCTTTCAGCTATTTACTTTAACCAGCAAGCCGGTCCGATAACAGTGAGACATGCAGTGGCGTCAATATAGTTGGTGGCACCATGTGCTTGTGCTCTTAATGGCGACACACTGTGCTACTGCTTATCTTTTTAACTATAACTACACTATTTTTTTCTGCTAGGAAATTTAAAACTGTTCATTTTGGTGTCAACCATGAAATGGTGTCAACCGGTGCGGTCGGCACCCCCCAGTGACGCCACTATTGTCTTGCACTAATAAAATATAACTGTAAATGTCAGCATATGAACATTTGTAGTGGGCCATTTGAGCTGGGAAAGTTTAATCAATAATAAAGGTTATTTAATAATGTTAGTGTATGTAACGTATAACAATATTCAAGTCATTCATTATAAGTTTAACCTTTAACTGAATTAATCACATATATTTTAAAAGCGGAAATCCATCTTATGTCTAATGAAAAAAATGTCCAAACTATCGGGAAAAACCGTTAATGCAGCTTCACCTTTTTGGGGCTTCTTATCACTCATTTCTCGTCATGGGCTTTTATGAACCAGCACTTCCCCGGCCACAGTTAACACTTTTAGCTTTCCAGTATGCTCCCTTCCCTCCTTCCCGCTCATACTTCCTTCCCTGGGCTGCCGCAAATAAATTGTAGGCGTCCTCTGTAATCTCCACTTGTAGGCAGTGGCGCAACCAGGCCAAATCATCAATAAATAATTTACGTTATAAAGTTACGAAAAAGATTGTCAAACTGTCTTTTTTCAATATGTGAATGGTTGCGCCACTGCTTGTAGGCCCTTCTGATCACATAAATACAGAGTGACAGTTTATTATATAACAAATGTTTATTATTCTATGGGGCCACTAAGAAGGATGAGCATAATGACATGGCTCTGTTACAAGTGTTTGAGATGTACTGCTCTTAGTACACAAAAAGCGTCAGTTTATCGGACCATTCCATCGCGACTAATATTAACATTCGTGTTGATAAGTCTGGAATTTCGAAAGTTTATTTAAAGACTTCTAAAAAAAACTTCATACACATTTCCGTTTTTTTGGCTACTGTTCTATTAACTGAAGAGTATATAATCAAAGCTTCAGTTGAGTAGGTTCTACCAAAGACTAACTATTGAAGGTAGCACTAAAATTTATTATAATTGTGTAATGTTTTTAAAGTTTAGACTAAATATCAAACAAAAGAAATAGCTAATAAAAATAACATTTAATTTTATTTTGTCGACAGATGACTGAACGTAAGCGTAAAGTCAAAGTCAATTTAGAAGTGAGTGAATCTAAAAAATGTCGTCCAGATGTTTTGTGCGGGACCAGTCTCAATGACAACAATGTAAGTAAATGTAAAGATTTAGTAAGTTTACTTTGTTTTGTCTAATAATTCAAACATAAGTTGGTCTATGTTGCACACATCACTTTGTTTCTGTATCAAACATTGGTTTATTTCTGTTTTACACATCAGTTTACTTCTGTTTTACACATCAGTTTGTTTTTTTGTGTCATACGTCTTGGCTTGTTTATTAACCTTCCGCCCCCCCCCCCAATCTTAAAAGTACATAATTTAATCATTTCAATCTAATCTGACTTACAAAGCTAAATCAACAAGCAATTAAGCCTGTTCCATTCTGGACACAGGACGTGTTAGCGCATTTTCGTGTTATGTATCAGTACGTTTGTTAGCTTTCAGTAAATATTTGTAAATTTTGGAAATGTTTATAAATTCCATTGTGTAATGCATATATCTGTAAAAAAAATATAAAGACGTTTCTTTATATTTGAAAAAAAAAATTATTTTCTCTTAAATCTAACTACAAGTGGTTTGTGGTTACTGAAATAGGACTCATAATTGAAAACATTCGAAATTATAGTCATTTAATCGTCCGTAAACTCCGTCAATTGTTGCATAGCGCTGATACTTTCAATTAAACTCAGAACACAAGCTTACTATTTCATTTGATGAGTTTTTTAATAAATCTTGGTGAAACTACGTGCTGCAGTATTTCGCACCAAATGAACGGGCTATTGAACGTACAAGGTGTATATATAATATATAAGCCCATTAGGAGCCCTGAAGCCCGGCCATCAGAGGTCCTATCGCGAAATGAACTTTTGATGTACACATGGCAGGCCAAGACCTACAAAATGATATATAGGCCTACATCATGGGTCTAGGACTTATAGTTGCTGAGATATAGCGCTCCTTTATTAATATAGCTTATATAGTAAAAAACGGTACTAAGGCCATTTTTACGGCCCAGAGAGGTCAGATCGCGAAATGGAAAAAAGTCATTTCTTGACAGGCCAAGACCTACAAAATGATATATACATCATGGGTCTAGGACTTATGGTTGTTGAGATCTAGGGTGTACACGGACAGACGGACAGACAAAACGGGGACAATAGAGCATTTTTTTTAGAAAATGCTCTAAAAAGTCTCCAATAGCAATAGCTGGATCCCATTTCCAACTCTGAAATATCATATCACAGTCTACAGGTCTTCAATTTGTTTATTCTGTGTTGACTTTATTTTTTTATTATCCGGCCATTACCCTATCTGGCATATTTATATTTATCTACAATAAAAAAAATGATTATGCATAGTTTTAGTCATAGATATAAAGAAAAAAAATCCAACTTGGATAGAATTTCAGTAATAAAAAGATTTACGGCACATATATATCTGGCTAAATTGTATCGGAAATATCCGAATGGCACTGTGCAACTTGAGGTCAGATAGTCGAAATTTTACTGCACACAGTGCGCAGATTTGATAAATATATCTTTCAGATATTTCAATAAACACATACATTAAAATAAAATTGTTATAATTAGAAATGTTTAAAAGCTAAAAAGGCAATAACATAATTAATGTCAGAAATTTTTTGTCCAGGGTGATCAAAATAAATCGTTTTTCTCATTCTCTCTTTGCACAGTTTATCTAATATTGATAAAATGAAAATCGGTTGATTTATTCATATTTTATGATTAAATATACATTAGCCCAATACAAAAATGTATATGTACTATTACATTTTGAAGCTAATAAAAAAGCTGAAACTAGTTATTATGTAAAATAAAGATAGTCATTAGTAAAAATATTTTTTTTAATTAATTGAATTTTTAAAGGATGTAGACTTCTAAAAGTGTGTATTGTGAATATGAAGATAATAATTCTCTAACAGTATATTAAAAAAAAAAATTGTATTGTAACTGAAGGTTTAAAAAATTGTGTTAGGTGGGTGATTACAAATATTTTATTTACAGAGTGAATTAGAGTTTTAAAATACTTAAAAAAAAGACAAAACAACATCTTTAGAGTTTCAATAAAAAGAGATAAATACACTGAAACTCAAATACTAGTATTTTGAAAAAAATAAAGAAAGAATGTAAGCTGTTGTTATGGACAATACCAAGTAATTATTTTCATTGATTACGTCAACCAGTTGAGTGTCGGCAGACATGATTTCTCTTTTGATTTTTTGTAGGAATAACATTTCAGGTGGCAAGAAGAAAAATTCATTAATCGCTGGAATCAAAGCGTAATATTTTTGTTTTAAAAATGGTTTATGTTTTGTTAAATGACAACATTTGATATATTTGAGTTTTTTAAAAATTCAAAATGAATGAATTATCTTTTAGATCATGCCTTTAATCCACACAAAATGCAACTTAATATAGTTAAGAAATAATGAAATGATTTTTGTGAATAATCTTTTATCTGTTTATTTTATTATTTTTATAGGTTTCTTACCTGCCTGAACTCGATGACAAGAATGGAGACAATTTAAAAGGTAAATTAGTTATTAGAATATATATAAGAAAACATATTTTTTAGAATATTTATGTTAGTTTATTAATTTTTTTGTTGATTGTATGAAGTTTTGAAATTTTTTTAATTAAAAAAAATCTCATTATAATTTTTGAAATATTTAATTACAGATGAAACTGTTGGACACAGAGATGACTGTGCAGAACGTTTAGACCATTTGTATGGTAAAGTTATTTTTAAATTTACCTTTTCAATGTATATGCTCTTAATAATTTATATTAGAAGTAAATTATAAAAAAAAACATGCTTATTAAATTTTAAATAATTTAGAAATATAACTGATTAACCGATAAAATTTTTTCTGGTTATTATTTTAGTTAAATTGATTAAATAAAAAAAAATAATTGAAGGTTAGGTTAATTGCTTAGTTGTAGAAATAATTTAAAAGATTTGTATACAATTATAATTTTTTTAAAATTTTACATCAGGTGATCATGAAACTCTGGTGTCAGAAGGTGGAGAAGCCGATCTGCACAAACATTTTATTGGCTGTAAGAAGAATCCAGGTCATAGACAGTTTATACCTGTTGATACATTCACAATTAACCATCTACCTGAAGGCCATCGGGACAAGGATCTGTATGAACTGATCAAAGCTACAGCTGACCTGACAGTCAGAGTTGATGTTAAAATAACCAGTCCACACAGACCAGAGTTTTGGCCAAACACAAAAAATTCATACCCATTTTACAACATGGGAGACAAAACAAACTTGAGAACAGGAAGTGGGATGGTGTTTTTAATAGACAAGTTTAGAGATGGAGATGGTGATACAGATGGAGATAGTGATATAGATGGAGATGATGATTTAGATGGAGTTAAACGTAGGAGTAACTACACAACATGTTGGTGTTCAAAATGTAAACATTCAGAAACAGCCAGCAACGTGTGGTGGGAGTTTGATGTGATCACGGCCAGACATGTGGTTTTTGATGACATTGAGGCCAGCCACACGTCCTTGAGATTTTTTTATGATAGAGAAGACAGTCCAAAGATTAGTGTTGATCAGGTCAGTGTTGCTGATCTTGTAGACATTGAGACAGACTGGTGTAGGTTGAAATGTGTGACATGTAACAAAGATCTGGTAGATAAACTAAGCAAGTTGTGGGAAGATTATTTTAATGACATGTTAAAAGTCTTTGTCAAAAACGAAGATTCTCGAGATGTGAATAAGTTGAACTTTATAGTGTCACATCCTCATGGATGTAGTAAACAGGTCAGTGTTAGTCACTGGGTGGACAGATACAAGGTGGGTCGTGGATTAAATAAATTTACATACACAACATGTACATGTCCAGGTAGTAGTGGAGCCATGGTTCATTTTGTGGGGTATATAAGTGTTATTCATGGGAGTTGGTGTATTCAACTTGTCCACACTGGAAGTTTAAATTCGAAACTTAATTATAGCGGGACTGGTTTTGTCAATTGAGTTTTTTGTAAACAAACAATATGGTGGTGTTGTATTTTTTTGATGTCATTCTATTATATTATGATATCAACATAAACATTTGTTGTTTGTTTATTATTGGCATCAATATATTTAATTATTCTAATGTTGTTTTTTTATTATTGTCATCAGTATATTTATTTATTATAATATTGTTTGATTATTATTGTCATTAATATATTTATTTATTCTTACGTTGTTTATCTTCTGTACATTAATGTGTCTGGACTCAAATAATTAACACTTTCAATAAAAATTTCATTTGAACTATATTATTGTTTATCTATGTCTGTCACGTCATGTTTTTGTTGATTTGTATTTTAAATCAATTTGTAAAAAAAATTGTAAAAAATGTGACTTCACAAGAAATTAAAATGAGTTAAAAAAACTACTATCGAAAATTGGTACACAACCGACTGAATTTTAACAGATAGTAATGTAAAACTTAACAAATGTGAATGCACATTAGTCAGTTCAGTAATGATACACAATATTTAAACAATAATTTAACATATAATTCATTTTACTTGATATTTTTATGAATTATTTTTTTGGACGTGACTATTACATGAATACTATCAAAGGGACATAGCAATGAAATATTTTCTTGTCACAGTCAAATTTTAGTTTTCTTCTTTGAAGTAATTTTTGAATCTGTTTGATAACATAAAAAAACTATAAAAAAATAGTTATAAGTGAGGACTATAAATGACAAAATAAATAATGAACAATTTTGAAGCACTTAAAAAAGTCCCGAAATAAAAGCTGTAAAAATAAGTTTTTGATCAGTGAATACAGAATAATTTTAGTATATATTGAATTAACGTGTTTTGCTGTTCATACTAGATATATCTATATATATTTAGTTAATTGCCTTTTTCTCATGTCCACACTAATTGTGTTGTTATTTCCACTGTTGGAACAATAAATCTTCACATTCTTTATATATGAGTATCTTGTCCGATAAGAGCTAATTCAATTGTTAGTTTTATTATGACCATGTTTTAAAGATATGACAAACATAATAACAGTAATACACGTCACTAGAGTCATTGCGTGGTTTCCAGATTTCTGTACCAACGGCTGATAACATAGATACCCAAGGGCGTAAGTCCAGTTATGAATAAATCTACATATTAATAACCTACTAAAGGTATTGAGGTAAAGGGTTAATGTTCCCGTTAATTTTGTGAAATCTGTGTGCGTCACAAGATATTGGTCAACAATATGAGCGAAATCCATTTGAAAGTATTTTAAATTTAAATTTTTCAAGTATTGAATCATTTTGCTCTCTTTATAAAATATATAGAATTATTACAATTTATTTCAACACAATAGTTCATTTACTCTGGATAAAATTGAAAATAGCGTGTCCCTTTAAAGTAATTTTTTACGAATAATACTTTCAGAACAATTATTTAAATGAACTTATGCATGTACAATCAAGCTATGTATGTGTCTATACTTATGACGCTTATTTATTTTTATGTTTAGTCTGATCTGAAGACTATTGATTCTCAATTTGAGACTTAGACTGAACAGAATTGTAAACTAAATGGATAAACATCTTTCCGGCTAGAATTGAAGTCTACTTTGCAATACAACTTTTGTTGGTATTTACCCATCAAAAGTCTATTTAGTATAATTCTGGCGGTTAAATTAGCAGTGAAGGACACTTAATATTTGTTTTATTTAACCCATAATATTTTTTTTTAAATTTTTTAGTTAAACTTTTAATTACTTCTATCGTAGAAAAATCGATTGAACGGATGGGTGTGCGGTAAAGCGATCGAATGTCGTCCAAAAGGTACCTGGTTCGATCTCTGGTAAATTCAAGGACAATTTTTTAGGTCTTGTCTCAAGTTCCCCATATATCTTCCGTGTTGTCACCATGGCCATTTTACTATCGGCTATTGTGGGGATGAAAGAAGGGCACTTCAAAACCGTCACAACAGTGATCTATATTATCTAAGAGATTTCATCTCATCTTTACAGGGATATCGTAGAATAATGAAGATGCAGTAATTTAGGAAGGATATTTTGGTTTGTCCGAACACACATGGCACCGAAGTGGCGTCAAAATAGTAATCAAAACAATATTCAGCCTCTTAAGTATAGAATTAGACACGTCCAGCCCATATCATTTCTTCAATTAAGTCAGGTATACTGAAGTAGGCTGAAGCAGTCCTTCACATTTTAATCCTGATGGACGTTCAACAGGACCTGGAAAAAAATGTAAATACATGCAGACGGATTTGAAAACCGGAAAGATGTCTTATTGCTCGACGTGTTTTATTGCTGAACAGATGTTTTATGGCTGAACAGATGTTTTATGGCTGGAAAATTGTCAAGGTAGCCTCTCTCAAGACATCACGTTTCAGCGACAATTTTCCAAAGACTTGTATTGCGTAATTTTTAATGAAGTGCTCGAGGCGACCTTAAGAGTGAATAAAAGTTGTAAAATACTTTAAAATCTTTAAAATTTCTATAAAAAGAAATATGAATACTAGTTTTTTTTTGAAAAATAATGCAATAATGTAAGTTATTGTTAGGGACAATGCCAAGTAATTATTTTCATCGATTATGTCCACCAGTTGAGTGTCGGCAGACATGATATCTCTTATAATTGTTGGTACGGAATAACATTTCAGGTGGCATGAAGAAAAATTCATAAATTACAGGCATCAAAGCGTGACCTCTTTGTTTTAAAAATGGTTTTTGTTTTGTTGAATGACAACATTTAATATATTTAATTTACTTTTTAAAATTTAAAATGAGTGAATTAATTTTTAGAATAAGCCTTTAACCTATGCAATAATTTCACTTACCCCGCTGGGAAGGCAACCCATCTATGGGATGGAAAACCCTGATTCCAAACCGCTGCTGCCTTGCAGGGTCACTCACTCATTGGAAAGGCTTTAGAAGTCCCTAAGACGGATGTACATCACCAACGATGTCCTTCCGGCAACTTCTGCAGCCAAGTCGTCTCTAAGCGTGGTGCTTTGCACACTCTTGGATTCCGTCGACAAAGCCGAGATGGAGGCCCTGTTGTCTGGTCAGCGCAAGGCCTCCACAATCTTTGCCCAGGCCTGAGCTCTGGAGACGTTACTCCAGTCTCGCCTCACGGCGAGAGCACAAAAAAGAAGACAGCAGTCTACGGGTTATAAGCCCTTGCTCAATAGGCGTAGAGCTGGACGCCACGGGCTGTCTTCAATGGTGGGAGGGTCCCTCGTAGTCTTACTGGTCAACTACCGCCCGTCTTAAGCTGGGCTACCCCCGGCCAATAAGGTGTTTACCCGCCACGGCCTGCCTGCTTCAGTGGGTGCAGCTCAACAGGCAAACCGTAATCACATGCACCAGGAAGGCATTTAAAGTTAAAGACGGAGTCTCCAGCTCTCAGTATTGCAAGCTGGAACGTACGCACTATGCGCACTGAACTGACAGATGACTTACAGAGAACCGCCTACTTCCGCAAGACCGCAGTCATCGATCTTGAGCTGCACAGACTAAAAATCGATGTGGCAGCCTTACAAGAAACGCGCCTCCCAGAGACTGGATCCTTGAGGGAAGTACATTATACGTTTCTTTGGCAGGGGAAAGACATCAAGGAATCCAGTAAACACGGAGTCGGATTCGCCATCAAGAACACCGTGCTCCAAATGATGGAACCTCCTTCCCACGGCACAGAGAGAATCCTTACCCTGCGTCTTTTCACAACATCTGGTACCGCCAACCTCCTTTATATTTATGCACCTTGCAAGCCAGCACGGAGAGTAAAGACCAGTTCTACGAGTAACTAAACAGTGCCATTGCCGCAGTCCCTGCTTTGGAACACCTCTACCTTCTGGGGGATTTTAACGCTCGTGTTGGCTCTGGCCATGACTCTTGGTCAAGTGTGCTGGGTCACCATGGCATAGGGAAAATGAACGAAAACGGTCAGAGATTACTTGGACTCTGCTGCTATCACGGCCTATGCGTGACAAACACCTACTTTCAGAACAAGGCATGTCACAAGGCGTATTGGAGACATCTAAGATCAAATCATTGACACAAGTTGGACCTGACCATCACCAGGCGCGACTCTCTGAATAACGTTCGAAACAACAGAGCCTACCATAGCGCCGATTGCGATACAGACCACTTCCTCATTGCCTCCAAGATAAAGCTACGCCCCAAGAGACTCCATCACTTCAAAAAGAAAAGCCAGACTTCAGTATTAATATTTATTATTTATAAATTCGAAGTGACTATTCGGACCCGGGTACCAATAAACTCCGATTTTTATTCGGACCCCATCCTAAAAAAGTCTAATTGTTATTCTGGCCCGTGGCAAATATGCACTTAGCTTAGCTATACATAAACTTTATTATTGTTTTTTTTTATTTTATAATTGTTTGAATTGTATGATTTAATCGTAACTCAGTGTCTAGGGTTCCACTAAATAACAATCGGATTTTATTGGGACCCGGGTCCGTTTAGCCACTCTATTTCAGATATTCTATTTATAATAAAATTGTTAAATACAGAAAGCGACCATTTTGTTTTTAGCCTATTACAAATTCGCGGCAGCCCCGTAGCGTGAAAATTCTGCAGCAGGGGCCAGGCATTTTACAACAGGGGCCGGGCAATAGCATGGGGGGCAGGTAATATATTTTAATAAGTAGAGCAAATATAAGCAGAGGGGGCCAGAAAAAACGCAAGGGGGGCTAAGCCCCTCTGGTCCCCACACACGCTACAGGCCTGATTCGCCGCCAAATAATAATACGAAATGACGCGTTCTATTTGTCTTCTTAGTAAACATTTATTTTAAATGATTGATACAATTATTCTATGAAATAAAACCGTTTTAATTTTATATAAAACAAAATAACGTGCCTTTAAAAAAATTCGGAGGGTAAACAAGATTTAAAACGAACACAAAACGATTCCCCGTTAAAGATTTCTTGTGGTGATGTGCGTGCTCGCTATCATTTTAACGCTGTTACTGTTGTGGCTAGGGCTGTACCAGAATCCGATTCCGGTTTCTATTAAGCCGGATTCCAGCAGTTTTAACAAATCCGGTTCCGATTCCGGTTCCGGTTAAAATGTGCCGGATTTAAAGCCGGATTTTATTGTTGTTTGAAATTTGTAAGAAATTTTTTTAGCGCAACATAATTTTGAAATATTTAGTGCTATGCAATTAAATTAAAACAATAACTTCCTTTGATTTTAAAACTACAATAACGTCGATCGCTTTTAGTTCTATATGTAAGTACAAATATATTTAAAAGGAAGATTTGAATCGTATTTAGTCTAGTAAAGGGGTCGGCAACCTGCGGCTCGCGAGCCGCATGTGGCTCTTTCGATGTCAAGTTGTGGCTCTTTCGATGTCAAATTGCGGCCTGATCAAATAACGTAATATTGAAACAACAAATTTAGTGGCTCTTTAAAAATTGAGAAAATTATAAATTATAATTTTAGGCTCTTCCGTCTCAAAAAGTTGCCGAACCTGGTCTAGTAATACGACACTTTATCATCCGCTACTTTTGATTCCGTGTTTTCTATAAACTATATGTATCTATCAAAGTTTAACTTTTTTTAAAGAGCAGACAACGATCTATGTTTGGGTGTTTACAGTTTTAAAAAAGTTCAATAATTTATTTTTCTTCACATTTTTTAATTTAGTGGATTTTGTCACGATTTGGATACAATTCCTCGCAAATTTAGATAAATAACTTAAAGATACAATTTTAATTGAACATTAAAGTGATATTGATTTAGATTTGAAATGCATTTTAATTTGCGTTTTTATGGGAAATAGTCAGATAATGGTTTAAATGAAAGTATGAATGAAATAACACAGCTCGGTGACGTCACTATGGAAAACTAAAGAAAAATAAGCTTTCGGGTGGTGCCACAGTATATATATATATATATATATATATATATATACATACATACATAATCGGCTCACCTATGCGTACGTTCGACAGACCTACACACCGTGCGGTGTAAAGTATGCTCATGGCGATAAAAGTCGCATGTCTGTACGTTAAAAATACACGGCACCGTACGGGTTGAAAGCTTACATCGTAAAAAAAATTCTGAGTTCTACGTCACACCTTTGCGGAGTTAAAAAAAACAGTGCGTGTCATCGACCGTCTCTAAAAAAATAGTCTGGGGAATTCCAAAATTATAGAAAATAAAAAGAGACAATGTATGTTAAATGAGAGTATGTTTGGTACGCATTTTTGTTCATAAAAGGAATCTTTCTTGAATAAAAATGAAATGTTGCGGAATTCTAAACACAACAAGGATTTCTTATTAATGAATGAAGATTTTTAAATGATATTGAGTAGTGTGCGAAAATAATGTTTAATAGTCGGGGGTTGTTTTTGTTAAGATTCTGTACCCACAATGAGGATTATTTTCTTTGGTATGAATTATATAAAAAGCTATTTTTTGTACATAGACTGATTGTTAACGCGCTCAAATATATATTACCGAGTTGGTTGGGATAGTTGTGGGAATAAACCAAATGGTTTCAGAAGAAAAGGGGGGGGGGGGGTCAAGCAGACGATTCAAGTTGCAACACCGCTAATTTTTTAACTTCACGTCTCTCTTTTTTTTAAATACGTCATGTTAAACATGAGAGAGAGAGAGGTAGGGAGAGGTGTCACGTGGTATTGTTAACAGGGTGAACATGCAGTTATACTAAATGCCCCAATATGTAATTTTGAACATTGAGATCCACTTCGATTCGGGCATGTTTTGAGTGGGAGGGGGTGGCGGGGGAGGGAGGGATGGAGGGAAGGATGGGTGTGGGGCTAAGTGAAAGAGAATTGATACATTATTAAAAAAAATAACTATTGAGAAAGAGTCCTTTAAAATATTATGAATGAATTAAGATTAGTCAATGATATGTTGTTGTGAGCGCATCACCATTTTCAACTCCAACTGCGTGCCAAATAGCCGGTCCGGGTACCGGGCCTGTTCAGCAAGTATATATATATATATATATATATATATATATATATATATATATATATATATATATATTGGAATTCATTTATTAATAAACATGTTTATTATACGTTCTAAGATATGTTACCCTTTTCTTTGTTTGATTGTAATAGAAATCAGGTTAAATTAGGTACAGCTTTATGAAAATAAATTTTTAAAACGAAGAACCTTTTATTTTGACAGAGTTATCTTTCTTAATTAACTCAAAATTGGGGAAGGGGTTTTAGTCACAGTCTTCAAGATCTAAATGGTTAATACTGTTTTTTGATATTTAGAACTTAAAAACTGAATTTTTATTATATTTTTCATTCTTATATCTTTTTTTATAGTTAGGCGAGAAATTAATACTTCGTTCGGAAAAAATACTATTTAATTCGGTAAAATCCGGTTCCTGTTCCGATTCCGGCAGTTTTCAGATATTAGATCCGATTCCGGTTCCGATCCTGCAGAATCTAAAAATTAGAATCCGGTACAGCCCTAGTTGTGGCGTTCGTAAAAAAAACAACATTTCGTATTGTAGGAGGCAGACAATCAAACAAATTTGGAATTTTAAAGCTAAAAAAAAAAAATCTGCTGTAAAAAAAAAGCATCTGGGAGCCGTGGAGCCGCCAGATTTTTTCGGCTCCGGCTCCAGCTAAAATTAGCGGCTCCCGGCTCCTGGGCTCCGGCTCCGCAAGTCTGCATCTAACACTGAGGTTATAAAATACGTTAACATCATTACTTGATATCTGATAAAAAGTATCACAAGTACAGTTAGGTTGACCAAATCTACAGCTGTGACCATAACATACAAACAATATACTGATGCTGAGTATATCACTTACTAAGTACATCACGTGGTAACGCTTTTCTTTATTCATGTCAACTTAGAATATATTTGTATAAGATTATCTTTTAATTAAACATTTTGAAAACACACAATAAGCATATACATTCAAACACATCTCAAATTAAGAATTAATACATATGAACACAATTATTTTTTTTTTGTTTTCTTTAATATGAATACTTTACCTATACTTCATTAATATAAAATAGAAATAGGAATTACTCAAGGACATTATACTTATTAACTCACAATATACATTCAAAATAAATATAGCATAAATAACAAAGACCCACATTAACTTTGTTTACCATGTAAAAAGTTTATAAATAAACACTAAAACAGATTAACAAGAACTATTGGCTAGTTGTTTTAAAACGTGTAAGTTTACCAGGCACTTTCACAAACAACTAACTTTTCAATTAAAAATCGGCATATTTCAAACCTTTTTCTTAATTCATATTTATTTTCAGCTCATATCTTGCGAAAAATATTCTATCTATTTACATCAACGATTAGATTGTCATTGTATTTCGTGGTCTGCAATGATTCCTCAGAATAATAACTTACGTGATATTAAAATCGTTTTAATTTAAATTCGTTCAATCTGTGAATAATTTGTGTTCACCATTAAAAATTATATAAAATGAATAGATTCGTCTATGGATCCCAATAAAAACTCAACGAATTATATCTGTTGGCTGTAAGCCAGGAGCAGAATAAGTTGTACTTGAGTATAGCAACTACTTTGTTACTATAGGGTCAGAATCGTCTACTTACTTTAAGTACAATGAAACATCAGAATACTTTTATAAAACTTCAAAGATGGGTGGAGTCATTTTTAAATATTTTTCTAGTTTTAAATCATTTAATTTTTAAAATAAATAATATTGTTTGATTCATCTCTTACCCTCACAAATTTGATTTTTCACAATTTCTTACATCCTGTCTTACTCATAGAATGCACATATCAATTATGGGAATAGATTAATTCATAATCAAATTTTCGCTTCTATTTACATTAAAAGATGAATGGATTAGTAGCTAAATCTCTACGATGTAGGTGTTTGTTTTCCAAAGACGGCATATATAAATATAGATTATAAATACACTGTCTATAAGTACATACAAATTAAATACAAGCACACAAGCACACATTTAAGTTAAAATGTATCCTTTAAATAAATAACAAAAAGATAATTTAAACTCATTTTACATCAATGGAAAGTTTATCTAGGATGAAAGAGTCAAGAAAGAAAATGTATTCAACTGAAACAAACGCTTATGCCACTGGCCTATGAAAAAGGAAATAATGCTTTGAAGCTGAGGATAACTTTTTTCTGTGTTTTTTGCTTTAACATATTTTGTTGTGTTACATTTTTTCCTCTGTCGATGACCTTATTTTACATGGTGGGAATTTTTTTATGACGTAAAGATGGAAAATTTCCGTCACGTTAAATTCTCCTTATCACACACGAGGATGCTGGGTAATCTCTGTTGAAACAAATAATATTTTGTTGGTATTTATACAGTGGCGCAACCAGCAAAAAATGCTTGGGGGAGGGGGGATGGGCTCACATATAGAAAAGTAATGCTGGGGGGCTCACATATAGAAAAGTAATGCTGGGGGGACCACATATAGAAAAAAGACAGTTTGACAGTCTTTTTAGTAACTTTATATAGTAAAATATGTATTGATGATTTGTTCTGGGGGTGGAGGCTCAAGCAACCTCCCTGCCGCCCCCGTTTGCGCCACTGTATATATATATATATATACACATAAAAACACTAGTATTTCTTAAAGATAGGATTTTATTTTTGTAGGCCTTGTTTTATTATTACTCACTTTGCTGTTGTCTGTATCGCGTAAGCTGCTTTTACTATTCGCATGTCAAAATATTTATTGTAAACATCTTGTTACAATATAATCTTATTTAAGCTATTATTATGTTATGGTAAGATAATTTACTGGAGTTGAACAACAAAGGTCTTCCATGGTGGTTTGAAATACATATGCCTTGGTGTAGCTAATGATAGTTTAAAATATATGAAACATTGTTTAACTAATGGTTTACAAAGTCACAACCCTCTAGTTTGTTGATTTGAATTGAGACGCTCAAATTTGTTGTAAATATTAGATATTTTTTTAAGTTCTTTTACATGTAGACTGCGTAAAATAAATTAAGGGTGTTGTAAATTTAATACGTAATATTATTCTAAATAAGTCTTTTACTTTGTAAGTGTGGTTATGTCTGTTACAGGCCCCGTTCACGAGACCCCAGATGTTGAGGATCCCGAGAAGGGTAACCTGGGCTTGTTGCTAGAAGTACGAGGGCTGATCCAATAGTTGACTCGTATTTTATTTCTTTCTTCCTGCCACACACGCAGTCTCCACAACAATTAAGGTTGAACAGGTGACGATGATTAACTCGACAAAGTCGTGGGTACAACAATCAGATATTTTATTATATACAGGGGCACCAGACCGTATCAGGGGATCTGGTGGCCTTTCAAAATGATCAACGATAATCCAAAAAGATAAGATGCAACACAGAGGTAATTCAATAATAAATTATCTATAAGTGGTAGGATGTGGTCACTTGAGATCTCTCTATCTATCACTATGTCTCTCTTCCCTCACTCAGAGACTCTTC
The DNA here is from genome assembly GCA_021962125.1 of Bulinus truncatus. Lineage (NCBI taxonomy): Eukaryota > Metazoa > Mollusca > Gastropoda > Planorbidae > Bulinus > Bulinus truncatus. The sequence goes on from JAGDYQ010000336.1 coordinate 454,933, forward strand.
AATAGGCTCGCTATCACTCAGCCTAATTGCGACCGGTCACCCTGGGACCCCTCGGTCGAATGCCAGAAAAATCTATCTACTATCTCGCTCATCACTTTCTCACACGTGACCATTAACCGATCAAATATGATAGCTGCTACATTCAAACTTTCAAATTAGGGGGTGGAGCCTAGATGGGGGGGTAGTACGCCGTGTAGACAAAGACCTTAGTAACTGGACATTGAGCGGGTCGCTGTCCCTTTGAAGGCGCCGACCGGAGTACGTACAGCGGTCAGAGAATTCCCCGGGAGGAATGTAACGTGTTACTGTTAACAGCTACTTTGGTTGGTCGGAGGAGATTTCGTTGATTACCTGGACGGTGACCCAATTACGGGGTGGGGTGAAGAGGGTGGGGAAGAACTGAGGAGCGGGAACGTAGATTGTTATGTATAGTTTACTTTAATATACATATTAACGTCATTGCTATTATTACGCTAAGGGTTGGAGTAAGGGGATAGTTTCGATGAAATAGTCACAACCTGTGACAATGTCTCATTAATAAAATGAGTAGAAAGAAGATTATGTTAAAAATTTTTTTCATTTACATTTGACAAAGTTTGCCCTGTGTATTTATTAATTCATATAGATTTATGTAACTTCATTGCAATATATTTTGAAAGCCAGTCAAGATAATATTATTAATAAGATAAAATTTTTGTGTCAAAGGTTAAGACATTGAGCACATTTGTTTCTATTATTAATCTAAATGTACTAAACCTCTCATTACAGCACTACACTAATGTGATAGAAATTTTAAATTTCTTTACAATATATATATATATATATATATATATATATATATATAGAGAGAGAGAGAGAGAGAGAGAGAGAGAGCGAGAGAGAGATATTCACCAATGTATTATACAATCAATATATTATACAGCCAATATATTTTACAGTAAATGTAATATTCAGTCAATGTGTTATACTATAAATAATAAGTGTCACATCATATGTAGTTGGCTGGATATAACTAGTAGATCGATAAGTGTCACATAATAAGTAGGTGACTAGACATAACTATCAGCCAGATATGTATTACATTGAATTTAGGTGATTGGACATAACTAATTGACGGATAAATGTCATGTTTGTTGGTAGGTAGTTGGATCGGTTACATATGAACTCGATAAAAACAAAGCTCAGATATATGTATACAAAAGAAAACTTCATTAAAGAGACACACCATTGTTAATTTATTAAGATGAAATAATAAAATATTTTAAAAACTTCTACATGATTTATACATCATAAAAAGCTTCATTAAAAATGACTTAATATATATATATATATATATTTAAATTTGATTTAGTACATCAATGCTGAATTGATGCTGGTAGTTGCTTCTTTTACCCGCCAGCCGAGCAGATTCAGTCCAGAGCTGATTAATATCTTCTGCCACACACAGACTTGGAAAAGTAGAGAAAACATGTATCCTCTACCTTCAATAGCTTGGCAGGTGATTAACTTATAGGTTAATCAAGTACTGGACGCCATTTGGACAGAAGTTGTAATAGAAATAAATATTGTATTCATAGACTCAATTGACATTTATTACTATTATCATTATGTTCATGTTGTCAAAAGTTTATCAAAATAAAATCAACAAATAAATTAGCTCCTAACGGGACAATAAACTTATTTCGTTTTGTATTTAAACAATTTTTGCCCAAACAGTGAAAAAAGAAAAATATGCAACGGAAATAAACTATTTCTATATCTAGAGTCAACAACATAAACCGTTAAAATCATCAGCTATGAAAAATTATTCTATATTTACCGATCACAAACTTTATGTTTTATGTTTCCAACTCACAGCTACTAATTAAATTAATTACAAGTTGGTTCTTCTCAATTATAGTTCTGCCTTTGCAATCCTCACTTCCGGTTAGTATTTCAAATAAGATATTGATTACTGATTTTTTTTATTATTTTACCAGACTTTTATGGTTTTACTAATAAAAATGTGAATTTTTTAAGTCACAGGAGACAACTGTAACCTAACTATGACAAGTAAATATTGTACTGATTATTTCCCTTCTTTTTGTATGTTTTTTTTGTCTACTATGATTTTTTCTTTTAAGTGAGGCAAAATTCAAATACATTTTATATTAATGTTCAATTCATTGTATATTGATTTATTATTTAAACATTGTTTACTGTTATTTAACTGACGAATTTACATTTAAATTTGATCAGTTTTACACTATGTACCATAATGATTGTTTACCTATTTTCGATACTTAATTGTTTATTGAAATAATTTTATTTCTTGTGTTCATGACGTCACAATTATTTACTGTAAATATTTACTAAGTAATAAATTAACAAAAACATGGCCTGGCGGAAAATACTGAAATAAACAAAAATAAACCATAATATTGGCCAAATGAAAGTTTTATTGAAAATATTTAAGTCCTGACACAGTAATGTACAGAAGATAAACAACATTAGAATAAATTAATATATTGATGGTGGAGAGAGAGAAAGGGTCAATTCTTTACGTCACCTCCTCCCATCCCCTCTCCACGTCTCCTTGTTATTTGTAAAAGACAACAGACAGATTCGGTCCCTGGAGAGAGAGAATGAGAGGGAGAACGAGAGGGAAAGGGAAAGAGAGAGAGAGAGAGAGAGAGAGAGAGAGGGGGATGGAAACGAGGGGTAGAGAATGTCTAGAGCATGGGCGGCGATAGGTGGGTGGGGGTGAGGGAAGGGCCCACATTAAATAAAAACATTTTTGTAAGATAACAAATCTCACAGCCGTGTAGGAACTTGAATAATATAAACATATTTAGTCATATTGATTTGATATAAATATATCATTGTTTTTAATGTGTAAAGCATGTAGTCTACAGAACAAACGACATTCACTCTAGTAGTAAGTAATGAACACAAGTGATATATCGGACATTAGTCTCAAATTAGTAGCAAGTAATGAATCTAAGTGATCTATCGGACATTAGTCTCAAAGTAGTAGGAAGTAATGAACACAAGAGATCTATCGGACATTAGTCTCAAAGTAGTAGGAAGTAATGAACACAAGTGATATATCGGACATTAGTCTCAAAGTAGTAGGAATTAATGAACTCCTGAACAGACCAGCACCACTGAACCCCCCTGTCATTGAACCAGCCATAGCAGATCTGTCAATCAACTGTGACAAGCCAACCAAAGAGGAGATCAGAAAAGCCATCAGAAAAGCCATCACTCTGATAAAAAAATGGGAAAGCAGCTGGACCAGATGACATCCCAGCAGAGGCACTAAAGGCAGACCTCAATACGACAGTGGAGATGTTGTACCCACTCTTTGAAAGGATATGAGAGGAAGAAGACGTACCAACAAACTAGAAGGAAGGATATCTCATCAAGCTTCCCAAAAAAGGTGACCTTAGCGACTGCAACAACTACAGGGGCTTCACATTGCTATCAGTGCTAGGCAAAGTCTTCAACCGAGTCCTTTTGGAGAGGAAAAAAGACACAGTCGACCCACAGCTGATAGACGAACAGGCAGGTTTCAGTCAAAACAGGTCATGCACAGACCAGATCGCTACGCTCCGCATCATAGTTGAGCAGTCCCTGGAGTGGAATTCGCCGCTATACATCAACTTTATTGACTTTGAGAAAGCGTTCGACAGTGTAGATCGAGATATCCTCTGGAAACTTCTTCGACATTATGGTGTCCCTTTAAAAATAGTTAAACTGATCGAGAAATCATATGAGGGTATGTCCTGCAGAGTTATCCATGGAGGGCAGCTAACAGACAGCTTCCAGGTACGAACAGGAGTCAGACAAGGATGCTTGCTTTCCCAATTCCTTTTCCTACTGGCTATAGACTGGATTATGAAGAAATCCACCAGGGAAAGAAGAAATGGAATCCAATGGACTTTGCTAAAACAGCTGGACGACCTGGACTTTGCAGATGACCTTGCTCTCCTTACACATAGCTATCAACAGATGCAAGAGAAAACAAATCTTGTGAATGCCACTGCAAAGGAGGTCGGCTTAGCATACACACATCTAAAACCAAGATCCTGAAAATTAACTCCACCAGCACAAATGCAGTGACCCTAAACGGAAGTAAACTGGAGGAAGTAGAGTCCTTTACTTATCTGGGTAGCATCATAGATCAGCAGGGTGGAACAGATGCAGATGTCAAAGCAAGGATCGGAAAAGCAAGAGCCGCCTTTATCCAGCTCAAGAACATCTGGAATTCCAAAGAGCTGTCTCTGAACACCAAAATTCGCCTGTTCAATACCAATGTAAAGTCAGTCCTATTATATGGAGCTGAGACCTGGAGGATTACGAAGACCACCAGTAAGAGAGTCCAGGCCGTTATCAACAGCTGCCTTAGGAAAGTTCTCCAAATACGATTGCCTGACACCATCACCAATGCCAGCCTCTTAGAACGAACCGGCAAAGCTTCAATAGAAGAGGAGATCAGGAAGAGAAGGTGGGGATGGATAGGCCAAACATTACGAAAGCCGGCAAGCAACATCACTAGGCAAGCATTGATGTTGGAATCCTCAAGGAAAAAGAAAGAGAGGTCGGCCTAGAAACACCTGGAGGCGAGAATTTAAGCGGACATCACCAGGATGGGGTTTAGCTGGAAGCAGCAGGAGAGGATGGCTCAGGATAGAAGTCGCTGGAGAACTTTAGTTGGTGGCCCATACCCCGATAGGAGTGACGGGCAATGATGATGATGATGATGATGATCTATCGGACATTAGTCTCAAAGTAGTAGGAAGTTATGAACACAAGTGATCTATCGGACATTAGTCTCAAAGTAGTAGGAAGTAATGAACACAAGTGATCTATCGGACATTAGTCTCAAAGGCTAAAAACACTTAGATTAAATGGGGGCCAATTGTGTCGACAAGAGATTAACAGTTAGCGCCCAGCTTCACATTTGTTACACGTCATCGGGTAACTGCGACCAAATAGATTGAATGGACTGAAGGATAGTGAGGGTCACTGCGACCAAATAGATTGAATGGACTGAAGGATAGTGAGGGTCACTGCGACCAAATAGATTGAAAGGACTGAAGGCAAGTGAGGGTGTGAGACTGGACACTACTGGACAAAGCACCGAACTAGGAAAGAGCAAATAACTCACGTTCCTTAACTTAACAAATTTAGAGCTTGGCACTGTTCTAACTGACCACGTTTGTCTCTTCATTCAATGTTTATATCAACAATAAAATTTTATAAAATTTATTGAATAGATCAATGTTTTTTGAGTGATGTAAATTATTAACATCTTTTTATTGGACAGTTTTACTTCATTATTGACGTTTCTCATGTTTGTATTTCATATTAAGATTGGGTTGTTGTTTCCCTATTTGATAATTGAATTAATTAATAATGTTAGCATGTAATATCTGTTTTATCACACCATAATTTTCTGTTCAAACACTTTTAATTTTTAGCGGTCTGTCTTTTTCATTGACAAAAAAAAAGAAATATAAAATTGTAATTATTGTTGTCTAGCTAAAACAAAGCAAAGAGAAATATGAGATATATGAAGTAACATAGAAGATTGCTTTTTTTAATTCATTAGGTGAGCCTCATTTATTCCTGTAGTCCGTGTACACTTCCACTGAACCACCAAAGAGGACAATAAGGTTTTTTCTTGACGTTAGAATGATTTAATAACCTTCGTTGTCTTATCAATGAATTTACATTTTCAAATTATAATATTAAATGAAGTATCCGCCAGACCAGTATCAATTTTATTATTTGGGATAGAACTTATTAAAAGAAACAAATGTCCAAAGCAATATGTTTTACTGGTGTCGAGTATCGATTTTTTATTGTAGTTCATTCATCGTTGGGAATGGTGCATATTTTACTGGTGTCGAGTATCGATCATTTATTGTAGTTCATTCATTGTTGGGAGTGGTGCATATTTTTAACAGATGCCCAATGAAATCTAAAATATATTAAATATGTTAATATTGAAAATATATTAATATTGTTATAAATTATAAAAATACACGACACTCTGTTTTAAAACAAATATACTAATTATATTCATAATATCAATATTTGTATTTTTTTTAAAATTCATATTTAAAATACATTTATTTATAGTAGATAACTTAGTTCAACAAAAATCGATTTGCAAATGTTTTACGAATATGTCTATTATGGTTTATGTTATGAAAAGTTGATCGCTTAATAACATACATGAATACGGTTCCTTAAAATACTAAGTTTGAGTCTCATGTGAAATCTTTAAATTGAGCCCAACTTGTAATAATTGCCTGACATTAATTACGGATGGTTAAGGCATTAGTGTATTTAACTTTATTTGTCTGCATTGGTTACAAAAAGCTCCTGTAGTAGAAATATGTATAAAGTGGTATCAATCTATTTACTGTATTATAATATAAATGTATATATATGGAATTTTACCTCACAGTTCTAAGAATTTCTAATTGAGATGTATATTAATTTTAAAATAACTTGTATGTAAATATGTATATTACTTAATACAATAAGATTCTTTTATCAATGTTACTATGTATTTAATACCATGTTATCTGTCATTGTAACTGTTTTTTTTATCAAGAATAAATTATTTTAAAAAAAAAACAAAAAAAAAAACAAAAAAAAACAAAAAAAAACAGAATATTTTGTGATCTCTCCTTCCTGGTCTGAGAGACATACCATGATCCACGGGGGATGGATCATAGGGGTTCTCTAGTCAGGAAAAAAAACCATTACTTGCGAGGGTGGTGATACTGTGGTCAATGAGGACTATCCGAGACGCAGTATTCACAGCTGGCGGTGGTGACGGATGTGGTCGGCACACAACACCCTTCCACTCCGTCCCACTCAAGCACACCTGCGCAGCTTGCCATTTCCGGCTGAGGGTACAGGCACACTACACCCTCCCCTCTGTCCGAGTGGCAGGAAAAACCCCTTTCCTTGCCATTCTGGCCGGCCGGCAGTACACACATCCTGCTGGTCTGGCCGGTTTGGGCAAGGATAAAAACCCATCTTTCTGCCATCCCTGCAGATGATAGCGGGCACACTCACCCCGCCGCTCTGTAGGCATGGCAGTCATGCATCAGCGCCGCCAACAATGTTGGTGTAGTAGGCACACTACACCCTGCCATGCTGGCAATGGCGACGTTAAAAAAAAAAATTAAAAAAAACAAAAAAAAAAACCAGAATATTTTGGCATGATTTTGTGTTACTTCTAGGATCGCTTCTTGCCCTTTGGTAATGATTGAGGCGGTCGAAAACAGTATTAAATTGTGATTGCCATTTGGCATTCTCGATCTTACCTGCCGTATGTTAGTGTTCGGTGTTTTGTCACCTCGGCACTAAACATATGGCTGGTCCAATGTCAATTCTGGCAGCCATATTGGAGACTATTCTTACTCGGCTGGCCAGTTGGTAGCCGGATTATGTATGTAAAGAAGAAAACAGTAAGTGTTTCTGCCATCTTTGAATTGTCTATGCCGCCATCTTGGATGAATTGTTTATGCCGCCATGTTGGATGACAGACGGAAGTCGCGATGACAGACGGAAGTCGCGATGACAGACGGAAACCGGAACTATTGATGTAAAATTTGTATTGAAGACACACTTTAAGGTTTGTAGCACTTCAACCTTTTGATTCAAGTTGTCTTGTTGGGGAGGTGGGTGGTGTTAATATTGGTAGGGTTGATGGCTATGATTACTAGCCGTGACTGAATTTATGTAGATTACTTTTAAAACAATGTATTAAAATCATTATTATTTTTGTGCAAAAAGCTAATAGTGGCAATAAAAATGAATTGGTGTCGAGTGTCGAAAATGTTTCGTTTAAAATATATCGGCGATACACAAATCAATCCTTGATACAAAAAGGATCGGCAATACAATAACCAATTCTAAAAAAAGTATGGCCGATACTGTATTGGTCGATACCGATACTTCGATACTAACAAGCCTTGTGTTTGAAGCCCATCTTATGTGTGTTAACAAATTTTTACTTTATCGTTATGAGCATACTGCACATTTTTTCATGATTGATTGAACAGAAGAACTGTAAACAAAAACCAAGATAAGTGTGCACACAGACAACTATTGTCACTGACCTGTATAATTAAGACATCTTCCGTGTAGTAGCATCCCCCCGCCCCCCCCCCCGCTATTTCTTCTTTCTCTGCTTCAATACATCAGAGGTTCAGAACAATAAGCACATACCACGCGACGTAGTAAAAACCTATTAACTCACCCCAACCCATTCCATCTTCAGTCTCTTTGTGAGTTTTAATTACATTTGGTCAGCTCATAGTGAAATCTCGATGTTAGGTAGAAATGTTCCTTATTTAATTAAAGTACATTGTCCGTTCAGTGAAGAAATGATGGTGGGAAAGTAATTCTGACACCTACAAATAAGACATATTACCGAAACGTACTAGGGGGAACAACCTTTACAATGAACTCTGATTTATTTACATTAGTAAGGAATGAAAGGAGGGAAACAGTGAGAGGAATCATCTTTAAAAAATGAGTTTAGTGGAAGGAATTGAAGTCCAGACTTAACAAGCCCGTTCAAGATAAGGTACCGCGCTTCAGCCGTCCGCATAACGCAGTACAGTAGTTATTGTGATATACCGCGTTCAGCCGTCCGAATAACGCAGTAAAGTATTTAGTGTGAGGTGCCACACCCAGCCGCCTTCAACCACACTGTACCATTTGTTAGTAGAAATAGTTAAAAACTTGTTTTAGATTTTAGAGTTAAATTGTTACAAACTGTATCTTGTTGTAAACTTAGCTGGCAGCCAAAAGCTCCATTTATATAATTATGCAAACACCCGACTAGACCTAGTTCTCCATTCGTCTATCACGTGGATGTAAACAAATAATTATTTTACCTCTCGCATTCAGTTTGGGATCAAGGCAAAAGGACATTAAATTGTCTATCTGCTAACTTGTAGCATCAATAAACACTATGAGTTGCAGCCGATATGTGTGTCTGAATACCATTGTATGGGTCAGCAATATTAGCTCTAGACAACAACAGATCATCCACGGAATGTCTACGTTACAGATCTAGACCAATGAATGGAGAGCGTACAGCATGCAAGAACGAATACCCGTACCTGTTGTAACTGGCTCCGCAGTCCGAATTATGTCCAATCAATACATTAATTAATAGTTTTTATTTCCTTGCTTTCCTAGATAAATTGTAGAAATAATATTTTGGTATAAGATTGTGTATATTGTGGGACTGCCGTATAATCATAGATATAACCAAATGAGGATCTTTTTGATGGCTATGTTAATTAAATTTGGACAAATTTCTTCTTTTAAGTATTTTTAGCTCAACAAGTTTTGCCAGTCCGATATTAAAAAACTGATTTCTGCTGTTTATATATATATATATATGTATATCTATATATATATATATATTTATATATATATATATATATATATATATATATATATATATATATATATATATATATATATATATATATATATATACTTATAAGACGCATTTGTTGTCTGTCTGTCTGTCTGTCTGTTCCCTTATTACTCAAGATTCAGTCAACCAAATAACGTGAAATTTGTTACACATACACATAATTACATGGGGAAGGTTATAGGACAGGTTTCATTTCATCTCGATGGGTAGTTTAATTGTTATAAATTATTTTTATTTTAGTTTATTTTACTATATAAAAGTAATCTCGACGGCGCCATAGATAAAACTGTGACGTCATTTCCCTATGATTGAATAGAACTTGCGCGCTGGTGCTGTATTGTGCCTTTGTGATGCAAAGAATTGTTGATGTTTTTTCATGCTTCCCGATTTGTACAGTTTGAGGAAGGTAAATGAATGAAGAAGGATTTTAGAAGTGTGAAGCCATAAAAATAAGTATATATATATATATATATATATATATATATATATATATATATATATAGAGAGAGAGAGAGAGAGAGAGAGAGAGAGAGGGAGGGAGGGAGGGAGGGAGGGAGAGAGATAAAGAGAGAGAGAGGGGGCAGGGGGATAGAGAGGAAAGGAGGTTAGGAGGTAGGGAGGGAGGGAGGGGGAGAGAGGGAGGGGAGAGAGGGAGGGCGATGGACGGGGGGAGAGGATTGGGAGAGGGAGAGGGAGGGAGAGAGAGGGAGATGGGAGAGGGAAGGAGAGGGAGAGAAAGGGAGGGAAGGAAAGAGAAAGGAAGGGAGGGAGATAGAGGGTAGGATGGGAGATAGAGGGGAGGGAGGGGGAGAGAGGGCGGGAGAGAGGGAGAGAGAGAGAGATAAAGAGTGTGGGGGTTAGGGAGGGAGAGACAGGGAATGAGGGAGGGAGGAAGGGGGAGAGAGGGGGAGGGAGAGAGAGGTGGAGAGGGGAGGGAGGGAGAAAGGAGGGAGGGAGAGAGGGGTTAGGGATGGAGAGAGAGGGGATGGAAGGAGAGAGGGAGAGAGAGGATGGGAGAAATGGGAGGAAGAGATAAATAGAGAGAGAGAGGGCAGGGAGGGAGAGAGAGGGAGGAAGGGGGGTGGACAGGGGGAGAGAAGGAGGGGGAAAGAGGGAGATGGGAGAGGGAGGGAGGGAGAGATGTGAGAGAGAGGGAGGGAGAGGGAGGGAGAGAGAAAGGGAGGGAGGGAAAGCAAGAGAGAGAGGGGGAGGGAGAGAGGGGGAAGGGAGAAAAAAGAAGGTAAACAGAAAACCTTTTTTTAAACCCGGGCAAAGCCGGGTACTTCCAACTAGTATCATTAGCGGCTTTTTTTTGCATTTATTTAGCAAACTTTGTTAGTGATACAGAGAAGATTTTTTTATAAAAGTTATAGGAGACAACTGTAATCTGACTATGATAAGTAAATAATTTAATAGTTATGTCCCTTTGATTACAAATATTTTTTTTTTATTTTTTGCTTAAAATTTTTTTTTTGTAATTTAGACTTTTTTTCCGTAAAAATCACGACCCATACAGATTAAGTTATTGTTTGTTGATTCATTATACAAACATTGTTTTTTATTACTGAACTGAACATTGTATATTTACGTTTGTTCAGTTTTACACTGTCGGCTATAATTCAGTCGATAATTTTCGATTTTTAATTGTTTTTTCAAATAACTTAATTTTCTCTTCATTTTCGTTTATGACGTAATAAGATATTTATTTACTGAAAATATTTACAAACTAATGCAATAAACAAATAAAAAAAATTCATGACGTGACAGAAATAAACAAAGTTTAACAATAATTTTGGTTAATTGAAAGTTTAATTGAAAATATTTGAGTCCAGACATTTTAATATACAGAAGATAAACAACATTAAAATAAATAAATATATTGATGACAATAATAAACAAACAACATTAGAATAAATAAATATATTGATGACAATAATAAACAAACAACATTAGAATAAATAAATATATTGATGACAATAATAAACAAACAACATTAAAAAAATATAAATATATTGATGACAATAATAAACAAACAACATTAGAATAAATAAATATATTGATGACAATAATAAACAAACAACATTAGAATAAATAAATATATTGATGACAATAATAAATGAACAACATTAGAATAAATAAATATATTGATGACAATAATAAACAAACAACATTAGAATAAATAAATATATTGATGACAATAATAAACAAACAACATTAGAAAAAATAAATATATTGATGACAATAATAAACAAACAACATTAGAATAAATAAATATATTGATGACAATAATAAACAAACAACATTAGAATAAATAAATATATTGATGACAATAATAAACAAACAACATTAGAATAAATAAATATATTGATGACAATAATAAACAAACAACATTAGAATAAATAAATATATTGATGACAATAATAAACAAACAACATTAGAATAAATAAATATATTGATGACAATAATAAACAAACAACATTAGAATAAATAAATATATTGATGACAATAATAAACAAACAACATTAGAATAAATAAATATATTGATGTCAATAATAAACAAACAACAAATGTTTATGTTGATATCATAATATAATAGAATGCCATACAAATAAAATACAAAACCGCCATATTGTTTGTTTACAAACAACTCACTAGACACGACCAGCCCCGCTGTAATTAAGTTTAGAATTTAAACTTTCACTGTGGACATGTTGATACAACCACATAGTACAACCTATATACCCCACACAATGAACTCTGGCTCCACTACTACCTGGACATGTACATGTTGTGTAGGTAAATTTATTGAATCTAACACCCACCTTATATTTGTCCACCCAGTGACCAACACTGACCTGTTTACTACATCCATGAGGATGTGACACTAAAAAGTTTAACTTGTCCACATCTCGATATTCTCTGTATTTGTCGTTGACTTTCCACCAGACATCATCATAATGTCTCCACAACATGTCCAGTTTATCTCCCAGATTTTTGTCACATGTCACACAGTTCAACCAACACCTGTCACTCTTAATGTCTACATCAACAACACTGACCTGATCAATACTGACCACTGGACTGTCTTCTTTATCATAAAACAATCTCAAGGACGTGTGGCTGGCCTCAATGTCATCAAACACCACATGTGCGGCTGTGTACACATCAATCTCCCACCACACGTGGCTGGCTGTGTCTGAATGTTTACATTTTGTACACCAACATGTTGTGTAGTTCTCCCTATGTTTACCTCCAAATTGATTATATCCTTCTGTAAAATTGTCCACTCTGTAACTAACCATCCCACTTCCTGTTCTCAAGTTTGTTTTATCTCTCATGTTGTAAAATGGATATGAAACTTTTGTGTCTGGCCAAAACTCTGGTCTTTTTTCACTGATAATTATAACAACAACTCTGACTGTCAGGTCAGCTGTAGCTTTGATCAGTTCATACAAATCATTGTCACGATGACCTTCAGGTAGATGGTTTAATGTGAATGTATTAACAGGTATAAACTGTCTATGACCTGGATTTTTCTTACAGTCAATAATATGTTTGTGTAGATCAGCTTCTCCACCTTCTGACACCTGAGTTTCATGATCACCTGGAACAGACAAGTAAATTTATTATTTTAAAATAGAACATATTTCAACATGCAAGTCATTGCTAAACATTAAAATGTCTAGGATATCAAGTCCACATATTATGTTTGTTATATTACCACAATATAAACAACATTAAAAAATTGTGTTTCATTTTACCATAAAGTTGTTTGTTCATTGTGTGAGTTTCACTGTCCACCATTTGACTTTAGACCTCAGCTGTAATACAATTTTAAATCTGAAATAAACAAATCTATAAATCATTTAAATAATATTATAGTTTACAACTGAAAATATTCCAACTCAGGCTAGTTAACTTAATTAATAAGATCTTAATATAAAGTTAAATTAAATATTTGAATAAAAACTCCTTCGAACAATGTTCAAATCAATACACAATTCCTGTAATAAAAACACCATTAAATTGATTTCAGTAACTCAATTTTTCTGATATCTGAGTTTTTTCTTGATCACCTGACAAAGTATACAATTTAACATAAAATATATCAAAGTTTTAACTTAAAAGAAATCAGAATACAAAAGTTACATATTATGTTTTGTAATACACCAATGACACATATTTGTTTACAAAATATATTTTACCTCAAAGTGTTTCTTTATGTTGTGTCAGTTACACTGTTTACCAAGAGACTTTGGAACTCTGCTAAAAATGAATACATCAATATCAGGAATTATGCCAAATTGTATTAATCTTTACAAAATTAGTTTTTATCATATTTATATTTTTGATTATTTTCACTTACATTGAGGAATAACAATACTTTAAGACAAACAGAATAAAACTATTTAAAACATTTTTTTTTTTAATTTATAGCCTTTTTAAAAAATAAAGATCAACTATTTTATGAATTGAAAAAAGTTTTCTACAACTATATTAAACTAAAAGTGTTTGCCTTTTAAACTATTAAATTTTAAACAAAGAAAAAAATACAAACAATGGAAATCTATGAAAAATTCAGCTCATTTACATTATGAATATTTATTCATTATTAATTGCTATTATGTCACTTATTCCTCTCAGGTCATGTTAATTAAAATAACATCTTCTTTCAAAACATTCTTTTTGTTTAGCCATGTTAGCTGCATGATAGATATTAAAACTGCTACTATAAAACTGCTCATGAATATATTTTATATCTTTTATGTTTATCAAGTAAAAAAATATTCTATTTTATTTAAGTGAAGCATTGTTATACATTCAAAAATTAAAAATATAAAATATTCCTATATCCTCACTACAGCTTAATGAATATAATTATAAAAGCATTTCAAAATCCATGATTCATTCTATAAAGAAGTTATTGCTTTATTTTAATGTTTTGATTTACAATAAAAAAACTTATCAAATTTGAAAAAAAAATGTTTAAGGGAATTAATTAATACAAAAATGGTTAAAAGCTAAAAAGAAACACTAGTTTATATAACCACATATAATGTAAACAGAGTTTCCTTTGTAATAGACATTTATGACACACGTTTAGATATTTAATAGACCAGTGATTCTAAAAATAACAGTTACGACCCACTGGTAAATTGCAAACAATCTTACAAAGGGTATTGACAAAATTTTAATTCATCATAAAATGATTCAGTGAGTAAAAAAATATTTTGTCCCTTACCCATTATTGAGACAAACTACCTTTTTAGATTTTTCTCTGTGTATTAACTGTATAGGAACAGGTATGTGTATTTACACTTAATAATATCTTTTTTTATATTATCCTTGTTATAAAAAAATGTCTAAATTGTGAATAGACAGAACTAGCACACTCTAATTAAAAAAAAAAAAAATAATGTCTGTGTAGAATAATGTGAAAAGTAATTTAAAAAAATAGCAAATATTAAAAAAAAATATATAATATACAAATATTGTAACTTTTTAACAACAATAAACAATTACAAATCAACAAATTATAAAATAAAAAATTGAACAAAATTTGATAACAAATTAAATCAAATTCTTCTGCTTTCAACAAAAAAAAACTACAACACAAGAGATAAAAAACGTATGACTTATTATCTTAAATTATTTTTAAATATGATTCAGTTTGCACCTTAACTTTGAGCTGTTTTGTTTTTTTTCAAGCATTTTTAAATTTTTTTTTGCAACATTTGTAACATAAGTAAAATTTTCAAAATTATTAAATAAATCAGCTAGTGATTGTTAAATACACGTGCAAATACAGATCAAGTATCATTTAATAGTAATTAAAGAATATGACCAAAATTTGGTTATAAAATTGCTATGATTACTCTTTTTTATAATTAAAAAACTACATATTTTATCGGTAGATACTAGTTATACTCATTTGTCAAAGTAATAAGATATCATGGCGAGGCATTTTATCCGGATGTCTTCGGAGAAGACATTGAGTCATTTATAAACTCATTTATAAGGAATTCTAGATTTACCGCGAATAAAATCTAGCGCAAATACAAGCTAGCTTAATATTAAAAGTATTTGGTATCTCATTCATTTTGAAAGGTGAAAAATTCGTTAAAATTTATGAATAATGAAAATTAAAACATTTAGCCTAACATTCCGCTGTTCTATGCGCAGAAAGGTAATAGGCCTTTGTGGCCAGGACGATACTAACATTAATACGAACTATATTTATACTAAATTATTTAACTCTGTAACTTGTTTTTTTTTTCTTTAGAAAGTTTAGCTTTTTTTAATCGATTGCAAAAGCTGCATTAATTTAAATGTATAAATTTTAGAATTAATTATAATATCCAATTAGTTTTTAAAAACCAAATAAAAAAAACAATAATAAGAATTAGTGATTAGTCAGTCAAATAGGCATCAAGACATCGTCTTTTGAAACAAACCAATTCACATTATCGATTAAAGTTTGTAAACATAGCTATTTTATGTTTAACATTTTTTTTAACTTACTATAGTAGTTTGTAATAAAAAATGGCAGTGTGTGTTCAGTTATGACATTATGTAAATATAATTGAAGAAAACATTAACAACAACAAACAAATATATTACTTAAGAATAAAATTGTTGCTTGTCTAATATTAGTAATATCGATATCATTATTCAAAGATCGAGATGTGATATTATAAACCAGTATTTCGTCAACTTAATTCATTTATGTTTGTTTAATTTAATTATCATTAATAATGAGGGTCACAGAAAGTATTTTAATCATAATTAATTTCTGTTTATTAATGAGTGTTACAACTTACCTTAGCTAGTCTAAATATATTGACTGTTTACCCTCTTATTTTTTCATGATTGATACGTAAGGCAAATGATTAAAGGGAAATTTCCCCACACTGCATAATATACAATATTTCCAATTATTCTATAAATAGCAATGGACTTTTCATTTTTACATATTTGGGAATTCCCAAACAATGACTAATATCAATTAGTTATTTAAACACAGTACAGGTTAAGGCCCGAACATCGTCGAAGCAATCTGTTGCCAACTTAACATTAGGTTAAAAATAAAATTTCAAATGTACTTGAGCCCCCCCCCCCCGACCAAATCATCAATACATATTTTACTATATAAAGTTACTAAAAAAGACTGAAAAACTGTCTTTTTTCTATATGTGATCCCCCCCCCAGCATATATTTTCTATATGTGAACCCCCCTCTCCCAGCATTTTGCTGGTTGCGCGGCTTGCGCCACTGACCACGTATGTGGTTAGTGAGAGCCTCTATATTGTTTGTTAAATAATAAAATATAATGCACATATCCTAAATATTCTTGCTCGTTGGGAGCCGCACAAAACCTATCGAGTCGCTGCATGTGGCTCTAAGAGCTACATTTGACTACCCACGTAAAGCAGTCTATGACAGTAATGTATATGTTACACTGGAAATCAATTACTATGTCCGATAAAAGCCATAGGCCTAATTAGTATTAAACAGAACAAACATGTGTAATCTACATTTTCATATTACATTGAATTTACACGTCAAAGTATACGGTGGGGTTTCTCTTTTTTTTTAACTCAATTGAAAATAATGAGCAAAAGTGGGTCCCTATAGACTGGTGAGACAAACTGATTATCTATAGACTGGTGAGACAAACTGATTATCTATAGACTGGTGAGACAAACAGATTATCTATAGACTGGTGAGACAAACAGATTATCTATAGACTGGTGAGACAAACTGATTATCTATAGACTGGTGAGACAAACTGATTATCTATAGACTGGTGAGACAAACTGATTATCTATAGACTGGTGAAACACCATTCCCCTCCAAGACTTCCACTGTAAACGACGGAAGATATTTCGAATTTTTATTGCACTAGACCATATATAGTCGCCTTTAATTGTAATGTTTGTGAAATACGTCCAATGTAACAAGAGTCGATGAGTTTTAATCATAGATATATAAGACTAGATAGCGTATGCTTATTTAATAGAGACCGAAAAAGTGTTGTATTCGAGACCCTTACTTTAAAAAGAGAAGAGTACAATTCTGTACAGTTCTTTATTTTTTACCGAAAAAGATTTCCTTCCTTTTAATTAAGCCACTTAAAAAAATCCCTATTCATGCTAGAGGTTGGCGCTTTTAAAATTAACTGATGTGTCCTAAAAAATTATATTTGACGGTTAGTAATAATATAATCAAACAACCGGGTACACAACACGAAGGCATATTGTTCAAAGTTAATTGAAAAAAAAAGTTTTTGAAAATTTGTCAAAGAAAACAATGCAAAATGTCTTCTGCTATTTATTTCAGTTACTTAAGGTTTCTATGCGTACTACGTCATCATAGTTGCAAAGAATTTGTAAAAATATATGTTATACAGAATTGTACTCTTCTCTTTTTAAAGTTATGGTCCGCACAATATATATCTATGCATAGCCCATAAGCGAACTAGTCTTATATATCTATGGTTTTAATTATATAAGTTATAAATAAAATTGCGCAACATTATTTAACGTGAAAGCATTTAAAGAGCTGCCACATCCAGTACAGCAAAGCCAAATTATTGCTATTTTGACAATAAACTTTATATTAAATTTTTCTTTCCTGGTCTTTAAAGCTTCAAAGCTGTCAATCACTCGATTAATATCAATATCTTTTTCAATATCACTTTAAATAGAAACAGTACGAGATCAGAAAACTTCGACTGTCCCATAGTGGACGGCAGGTTGTTTGTTTTTGAAAAGCTCCTTTCACATGAAGCTACAGACACACGCATACATATAAATAATTTCATGCTCAATGAGAATGTTGGCACAGATTCTAGGAAAACCCATTCAGCAATGAATTTCAAAACATCAAATACTGACCACACTTTTGCGTTTTAAAGATCAATATCTGCTACCTTCAGATGTCTTCTCAGTCTTCGTATCTCTTTTTAAAGCTCAACATCAGATAACTCATCAAAGAAAAATGAGAGCACTCAACATTTGGTCAGTGTGTGATAAGTCAGGTGTGCTGTCAAACATAATTCCAAAAAACTTCGCAGCCTTTATATTCCTATTGGATCTCCTTCACATGATGTGCCAGAAAATTTATAAACTCATCTTGAGTTACATGTGATGGTGATCTGCATCTAGATTATCTCTTTTGGCACCAGCAGTAGTCAGCAAGGATATTTACATCCTAGCGTCCCTGGTATAGCTCTTCCATCGCACGAATGGTTTAATGGAAATGCTCGCCTTCTTCACCCATATTGCTACAGTTGTCAGGAAAATAGTCTACAAAAATGTAAGCTGAGTAAATGCATTTTCACAGACATCCGTGCTCCAAGAGCTTTGAAACCATGAAGTAGCTCTTCAACCATCAGTTCGTAGTTTGGACTTTAGTGTTTACCTAGAAAATTCTGGACAGTAGACTTGAATGCACGCCAAGCATTGAGTTGATTTTTATTCAGACATTCCTCAAACATGGCATCTTTTACCAACTCTCTAATTTGTGGGCCATCAAAAAACCCTGCTTCAAATTAGGCCTCACTCATACGTGGAAATTTTCTTTGAGGAAAGCAAAAGCTTAGCTTTTTATGTCTAATGCTTTGACACAGTTTTTTATTAGGCCAAGTTTGATGTGTAATTGTGGAAGCAAATTTTTTTAGGGTTGACAAGAGCATTCGAAAGAACATTATAGGAACCTGGTTTCAGATGAGGTAATGCAGACCAATTGCGTTTTACGTAGTGCTGTCTGCCCTGTTGTCCCATAAACAGAGGAAACATGGATACTTTGTGTAGCCACATTGTAGACCCAGCACAGGCGCTTTAACTTTAACATCCCCACATACCATCCAGTTGTGATATTTATATGGGATACTTTACATCATGTTTATTTGTTTATATCACCTAGATTTGTCATGCAAAAATAGCAATCAGTAGTGTGATCCTTTCATTCCATCCAAACCATTGGCACACCAAATGATGTTCACCAATGTATTTGAGCAAATATTTTTTTTTTAAATCACTTTTTGCTTTCATAGCTTGTATACAAATTTTACAAGATGCTTCAAAAAAGGTAGACGGCAAAAGTTTACATTCAAATTAATATAAATTAGCAACAAACAAGATTAAAATCATATTTGTATATTAGTTAATAACCTGAAGCTTCACGTTCAATGAATGCTCCAAATAAATTAAAACTTCTCGCTATCTCTTATGAAAACAAATAAGACCAAGATAAACAAAAGTATTTGCTTAATTTTTAGTTGTTTTATAAATTGCTAAAGTTATAAAAACAGGAATTCAATAGGTTGTTTCCTCGCTTATTGTCAGGTACTGTAGAATGCAGTTAATACAGCATTTTAGAAATTCAAGTAGAATAATGACGTGACCTGATTAAAAAAAAAAACAGTTACATATTTGATATCAGCAGTATAAATAGAACTAAAAACTTGAAAAAATTTACAAAACTCTGACCTAAAAAATCACGCAGACCAGTGTAATAATTATCAGATACTGGGCCAAGTGAGCGATTTACTAAGCCACAAAACTCAACGACCTATCTAACCAATCAACATGTTGAATGTTGTCTGCCTGTGTCTTTCTTTTTACTCCTGCCGTTAGACTAACTAAAACTAATACTTACTCAACATATTTTTTTAGAGTTTTTCAGTTTGTAAAAATTGAAATTTGTTTTTGTTCTTTATACTAGTCAACAGAGGCCCGGTACCCGGACCGGCTTGTAGGCGCGAACTTGGAGTTGAAAATGGTGATAAATATATTTGAGCACATAAACTATCAATTGAGCATATCTTTGTACTCGGAGTGTCTCCAAAGATTATTAATTGTAGACAAAATTTATTTAAGTATGTGGATACTTGTTTATTACATCAAATAAAGTTTTTGTTTTATATAGTTCATCCCAAAGAAAATAATCATCACTATAGGTACACAATGTTAACAAGAAGAATCCCCGACAATTTAAACTTTTGAATCTAACGTCCAACTATACATAATTTGTGCACACAGCACCAAAAACATTGATGAATCTAAATTCAACCATAGTATTTTAAAGGACTCTTCATTTTGTGTTTTATCATGTTCAATATATTGTATTAAATAAAAAAGGGGTGGCGTATGTACGTGCCAGTTAAGCGATTTTCTACTTGTATAGTATAATTGGTTTATTTACTGTTATCAGCACCGTAGCGTGAAAATTCTACAGCAGTGGCCAAGCATTCTACAGCAGGGGGCAGGCAATAGCAGGGGGCAGGTAATAAACTTTAATAAGTAGATAAGTAGAGCAAATAAGCAGAGGGGGCCAGACTAAATGCGGGGGAAAGGGCCCTGCACCCCGCACGCTACGAGCCTGACTGTTATACACATTGTGTTATAGTAAAATATATCGTGCCGAAAATATTGTCAACCCGATGCACGTTTTATTACAAAAACTATTATTACCTTTACTTTACTTAACGGACATACCGTTTTGAATAGCAGCAGAATCAAGAGGCAGTCATATATCAGTTAAGGACGAAGAACAGAAGTAAATATATAGCCTATTAATAAAGAAATAAATATCAGGCTGATTATTCGGGTGTGTCTGGTTATTCTAATTGATCTGATTCACTGTTGTCGTCGTATTGGTATATTCAATATATGACGTGTTGCACATATTTATCAATACAATTTGTAAATGAATTACTCTTAAGCGCAAGACTCTCTTTGGCAATGGGCCAAGTAGTGAACAATCGGCCAAATCTGTCTTAAACCGGTTTTTGATGTCTGTAAAATGATGTCGATATGTCATCTTAAAATGTCTAGTTCGTTATTCTGGTATTCTAAAATATCTATTAAAAGGAAAAAAATTCACAGCAATTAAAAAGTCGGAAAAATCTGCTGGCAGTCATTTAGCTAAACAAATTGAATTTATTTCTATTAGCATTAAAAATGAATTAATTGGTCCAACAGTAATACTAATTATGTAGGCCAGAATTAATAAAGGACTCAACTCTATAAGCCATTATTCACAGTCTATGGTTTGAGATAAATATAAAAAAAGGTGATTGAATCATCTCTACGTAGCCGTGTCACTAGTATAAAGGAGTTGCTATAAATCATCTCTATACATATATAGATGTAAAATATTTATTTTACGTGATAAAAGAAGCTCTTTCCTCTGTAAAAATAAATGTTTAATATTGATGAAACTTGATATTTCATATGGTAAATATTGAAACAGTCTTGACCTTGACCTTGATATATTTTCTTATATAGAGACATTCGATTATTGCCTATCATGTTTTTTTTTTTATTGAGTAATTGACTTACTCATAATTCAGACAAGCATCCCACAATTCCATGACACAGAGTGTCAGACTTTAGACATACATCCCACAATACCATGACACAGTGTGTCACACTTGAGACACACATCCCACAATTCCATGGCACAGAGTGTCAGACTTGAGACACACATCCCACAATACCATGACACAGTGTGTCAGACTTGAGACACACATCCCACAATTCCATGACACAGTGTGTCAGACTCTAGACACACATCCAACAATTCCATGACACAGTGTGTCAGACTTTAGACATACACCCCACAATTCCATGATACAGTATGTATCATATACTTCAGATACAGCCTATTTTTCCCTGTCATAGTGTGTCATGCTTCATTCATCCCCGAACATACCCCGACAAAGGGTGTCACACTTCAGAAATAAATGCCCCCCCCCCCAACAATCCCTGCTATAGTGTGTCACACTTCAGACATAACTCCCCCCTCCCAACAATCCCTGCTATAGTGTGTCACACTTCAGACATAACTGCCCCCCCAACAATCCCTGCTATAGTGTGTCACACTTCAGACATAACTGCCCCCCCCCCCCCAACAATCCCTGCTAATGTATCATCTTATATTAATGTTTGATTTAAAATAATATTCCCTATTGTAACGTGTTGAGACGTATTGCTCTATACCGCTGCTATTATGTAACGTGTTGAGACGTATTGCTCTATACCGCTGCTATTATGTAACGTGTTGAGACGTATTGCTCTATACCGCTGCTATTATGTAAAGCGCAGATGCGTACTATCATGTGTGTTGTTAGCACGTAACGAATACGCTATGACAAAATAAACTGAATTCGTGCTCTATTGTTCACAATTAGTTTATTCAATGACAGCAATACGAAATAATAAAATAAATCCAATTGTAAAATGAATTGTCAATAATTATAATATCACTGAGAAGATTTCTATCACTCTCTCCTTACATAACTCTCATTATATGAACTCCTTATATGAACTAAACATGAATTCATTATATGAACTATACATGAACTCCTTATATGAACTATACATGAACACTGCACATGAACTCACTTAACTGAACTGTAAAAACTGTCTCCTAAACTCAACTGAATGAACTTCTCTGATTCTCTAGCTCTGAATTCTCATATGTCTCTTATATAGCTTGCTTACATTAACACTCGAACTTTCTACAAAAGACTACCATCAAACAAAAAGACGGTCATAATTTCTATTCATAACACGCACAGATGCTAAAAACATCCACACTCTGACCGCTCTCTGACCTCGCTGACCTCGCTACAAAAATGCACACCTGTGCGCGTAACACACGCAACTACTATGACACCTGTCATTGCTCTAGCAACAAATGTTCAAAATTAAAAATAATAGGTAAAAGAAAACTTTCTGATTATTTCTTGCTTAAATAAAAAGGGAAATTTATTTTCATTAGTCAGGGACAAATCAATCTTAATACTGGACAATCATCAGACGTTCATTTAGGTTTATCTAGCAGATCATTCTCGAAATGAAACTAATGTTTAGTATAGTGTTCATTTAGATGCCTTCACAGTATCAGTCTTTATAAAAGTTTATCGCACATCTATGGCTTGCAGTTATATTTGATTTAATATTTTAAATGCCTTTGAAGGACTTAATAAAAGGCAAATACTTGTCTTATACTATTTAAATGAGACAAATTTAAATAGTTTTAAAATTAATGACCACATTGTATTTGTTACAAAATTGCCAATTAGTATAGATGTATAGATGATACATATTATATGTATTAAGTTTTGTAAAATCTAATCTACATTCTATTTATCGTAATTATGGAATTAGTTGGTCATTATAAACTATAACTTTTCTTTTAAATAAACATGGTTTATCGATTTTAAAAATTGAATCAACAAAATAATCGATAACTTATTTCTAAGAGCTGCATAATCGATTTTTAGATTTCCAAAATGCTATGAGAGAAAGTTCTTTACATTTGTCCATTAAAAAAAAAAATTTCACTCGTTCAATAGAATGCATTGATTATATTGACTAGATCCATTGACGCTTAGGAAAGATTAAAAAAATATTGAAGTTAAAACGACAAATAAATATGTATTTGATTCGTTCACGTCTATTTGTCACGATTTTAACCTTGAACGGACGGTTGCCAATTGCAACTTAAAAACATAACAAATAATTGTGCCATTCTTTAAGTCATCGGTGATTTAATGCGTTGTAGTATTTTAGTCGAAACAAAATATCTTAGTATATATTACATGCTAAGAAATGTGTTTTAGATTTCATTTATATCTATGACACAATTTACCTGTGATTCTTCTTCTACAACTGCCAAACAATTGTACAGATGTAATTTAAACTATTTGACTAAACTAATGTATAGTAAAACACTTTTATCATTAGTATACTACTATTAGATGAATCGAAATACAAATAAATGAAATAATATTTGTATAATCTTTTAATTAGACTTGTTTTGTGAGTGAAGTTGACTTTGCTTGACTTAAATATTGTTTTTGAGTGAAGTTGACTTTGTTTGAATTGAGTCTTGTTTTTGAGTGAAGTTGACTGTGTTTGACTTGAATATTGTTTTTGAGTGAAGTTGACTGTGTTTGACTTGAATCTTGTTTTTGAGTGAAGTTGACTTTGTTTGACTTGAATCTTGTTTTTGAGTGAAGTTGACTTTGTTTGACTTGAGTCTTGTTTTTGAGTGAAGTTGACTGTGTTTGACTTAAATCTTGTTTTTGAGTGAAGTTGACTTTGTTTGACTTGAATCTTGTTTTTTGAGTGAAGTTGACTGTGTTTGACTTGAATCTTGTTTTTCACAGTTGTACCTGTCCTAATTTAAAGATAAGGCTAATATTTAGCACACGTGCACATTCTTAATGACAATACACAATTTTTATAATTTCAACATGGACAATGTTATAGACATAACAATTGTTTTACTATTTAATTATGTTCAAAATGAGAAAAATTCCACTAGAGATATTAATGTAAAAAAATATAATATTTATACTGGAGCATTGCACTAGTGCACATGTGCACATAAATTGGATTTTTTTCAAAACTAATGCATAATACTAAAAATCCATTTGTGTTATTTCTGTCTGACCGTCTGTCAAGGAAAAAAAAGCCTGTTATTTCTGTAACCGACTCTGCCGGAGTATCACTTCACTAGATCAGCATGCCGACCTATCTAAATAGCAAGGTCGTATCACTTCACTAGATCAGCATGCCGACCTATCTAAATAACAAGGTCGTATCACTTCACTAGATCAGCATGCCGACCTATCTAAATAGCAAGGTCGTATCACTTCACTAGATCAGCGTGCCGACCTATCTAAATAGCAATGTCGTATCACTTCACTAGATCAGCATGGCCGACCTATCTAAATAGCAATGTCGTATCACTTCACTAGATCAGCATGGCGACCTATCTAAATAGCAAGGTCGTATCACTTCACTAGATCAGCATGCCGACCTATCTAAATAGCAATGTCGTATCACTTCACTAAATCAGCATGCCCACGTATCTAAATAGCAAGGTAAGCGTTTCCTTACCGCTATTGACACAAGCAGGATGACGAGGCATGATTTGAATTTGTTTACATAAATGATGAATAGTCCGTTTCAATGGGCTTCTCTTTATGTAGTGTTTTATTCCTTTAATGTGGATTGTTATCTTTGAGATGAAATATTTGAAATGTAATATTTATTTAACATCGTATCATTATATTGTTAAAAAATATTTTTTTTTCTGATCCGCATTGCTGACTTTTTTTGTTTGGTTTATCATGGTAAAAAAGTAATGGTAGACACATATTTTGTTTGGTTTATCATGTTGAATAAGTAATGGTAGACACATATTTTGTTTGGTTTATCATGTTAAATAAGTAATGGTAGACACATATTTTGTTTGGTTTATTATGTTAAATAAGTAATGGTAGACACATATTTTGTTTGGTTTATCATGGTAAAAAAGTAATGGTAGACACATATTTTGTTTGGTTTATCATGGTAAAAAAGTAATGATAGACACATATTTTGTTTGGTTTATCATGGTAAAAAAGTAATGGAAGACACATATTTTGTTTGGTTTATCATGTTAAATAAGTAATGGTAGACACATATTTTGTTTGGTTTATCATGGTAAATAAGTAATGGTAGACACATATTTTGTTTGGTTTATCATGTTAAATAAGTAATGGTAGACACATATTTTGTGTGGTTTATTATGTTTATTTATCATTTCATTTATCATTTTTTTTTAGGTATTGTTTTGTTTACATATATGAAAATGCGTTGGTGGAGCTCTCTGTCTGTGCTTCTCTTCGGATGTATATAATCAACAAAGCGCATTTCGCAAGTTCTTGAAAAAAGGTTCCCAAACTTTTCACATCCACGTACTCCTTGAATATGTTTGTTATTCCAAGTCTCGTGAAAAAATGCACACTTAAAAAACAATCAAAATATGTTTTACCTATTTAGTACATATACAAGTAATACAAGAAAAATACAATTCTTTGATAAATAAAATACAGTTTTATTATAAATGAAATTTATCATAAATATGTGATTGATAAAATTGTTTATATTAAGACGACATATTATCATAATTTGGTACACTGGTTGTTATATTCACTCTGAGATACGAATCCAAAAGCCCGTTCTTTTTTTCCCCTGACTTTATGTGTAAAAAGGTTAAAAATAACTCCCCCTAAATATGTTGTTAGTAAAGGAAAGATTTATTACTGGCTTTATGTGTTAAAACTTTATACACAACTTGAATTAACAAACAGAATGGTGATAATGTACACACATCATGTTTACTTTTATCAAGTCCATCAGATGCATGTTTCAATAAACGTTGCTCTTCTTCTTCAAGCGATAACATTATGGCGTGTATACTGTACTTATATTTAATGTATATCTTGTCCGTTGCTGCTAATTTTCTCTTGTTTAAAAATTTTCGAATTATTAAGATACTATAAGTTTAAGTCTAACAATGTATCTATTGTAATAGAACAACGATATATTTTTAAAATATGTCATATATTTCCGTCAAGTTATGCTAGTAAGGGACCGTCCGTCAATACTTAAAGAAAGTTTTTTAATGACATTTTATACCCTCGACACATACTCGACATTAAGTTAAAGGTTTCGAAGATACAGCTATTTCAATACATTTTACCTTTCGCTTTCCTTAAAACTTAATAAACGTAAACAACATGTTTCTAATATAAAAATACAAAATAAAAACAAATTATCAGTTAATTTTTTTAAAGATATCTTATTAGTCAAACAGATTTTCTATTTGAAAGAACGAAAAATGAAACCTTCTTCGATAAAATAACAATGCTATCATGATGAACTACAGTTTCAAATGTATCTATTGGTGACATCAAATCATGACAACACATCTCACATAATATTTTAATTACACGCAATTGAAAAAAAAAAGAAATATCGTTTACTTCGTTCTTCATAAAACTCAAACGAGTTTATTTCATTAAAATTATATCAACAAATACTACTATATTCTTCAACCATAAGGATGGTTTTCCCGTAACGCAATGATTATTACAAATGAATGTTATAGACCAATATATATATATATATAAAGTATATTGTACACTAGGGTGGTGTGAATGTAGAGGTAAAAAATTTTTTTTTTGAATTTAAATATGTAATAGTTTGGAAAAGTTGTCACTATAGAAGATGATTTTGTAGCCAAAGTTTCACCTCTAAATTATTATTTTTTCAACTGCCCCAGTGACATGAAATATTGATGAAATCCCTTAAATCTCGAATAATTTACTGAAAATCGGCTAACAACAAACTGTAATGTCCAAACATCCATTTTGTCCAATTAATAACTTAATCAAAACAATAATCAGTCTTCTGGTTGAATGCTGTCATTTGCTGCCTGGACAAAATCCTGTTCTTTATGAAGCCATTTCGGGCCCTTTCTCCGCATACCGACTGTGATGTTTCTGTAACGAGTTTCACATGTCTTTCTACGGCTTGAGTGTGACAGGGTACCTGGATAATTGGCAACATAATATTGTGTTGATCATGTATTCTGCTAGTTATTTCAGAAATTGGAATATTGGCCAACAATGATGGTGCAGTTACTTCAGCTTCCTGCCAATTTATCAGGTCAACATAGTCTGTTGAATCAAAGTTCAGTCTCGGAATACAAAATTTTCTGATGCCAGTTTTCTGTTCCTGACGAGCCTTTAGAATTCAGCGCAGTCCAAGTTGTTTAATGTGATCTCGATCATCAGTGACCATTGCTATCAATAGATTCTCTGGATGAGCAAAATAGGCATTTCTTTGGATAACAGGATCAATGATGTTCTTAACTTCTGTTGGCAGTGAACGAGACAAGTGAATTGTCAACCAAATGTGTTTAGTACCATCTACACAGCTGGGTTTGCTTTTGATTGCAAACCACACAGGAGCATACACCTGCATAATGTAAGTTGCCAACATCTGTAAGCTTTGAGTTGGATTTTATTGTGAAATATACAATCGAAGAATGCGATTGGCCGTTGTCAACCACCGTGAATGAGCCATTTTGCCAGGGTTTCTTCTAGCAAGTTCTTCTGAACAGCAACCGGTCATCACACTTAAGCACATTTCATGTAAATACCTCTGCTCTGTACTTAGTTCTGAAAGTAACACATCAGGAATGCTACTGCTAATTGCAACAAAGTTGCACACTGGCTGGAGCTCGCAATTTAGCAGGGCAGAACCTATTGGACCCGAAAATCCTTGTGGCCCAGTTGTTTTACCATCAAGATGTTTGATTAAATGGCGCAAAGGCAGCTCATTTGCATGCAACAAGCATGGCAACCACTGTAATGGTCTACCCAGTTTGATCTCCAAAAGTCTTATGATACCTCCAGCAGGTCCTGTATTTGTTGCAGTACCATCACATCCAATCCCTAAAATGTTGGTTATGTTGTGCCCATTGCTGTCAAAATATGTATATATGCAGTCAGCAATATCTCGAGCTGATGATGATTTAGGTGCTAAATGTGTGATGAATTTTCCTCCAGGTTCATTCAGTATTGTGATGTGTTCCTCATTTACTACATTTCGATACCAACGGCTTCCTTTCTTCTCTAGTTTAATTGTTTTATCCTTGCGGCCGTCAAAATAGAGAGTTTGAATTGCATCAGTAGAGTCTACTAATTGATCTCTGGCCATCTTTCGCTCTCGTCTCAGTTTATAGCGATCA
Organism: Bulinus truncatus; assembly: GCA_021962125.1. Classification (NCBI taxonomy): domain Eukaryota; kingdom Metazoa; phylum Mollusca; class Gastropoda; family Planorbidae; genus Bulinus; species Bulinus truncatus. The sequence goes on from JAGDYQ010000336.1 coordinate 484,004, forward strand.
ATTACATTGGCAGCCTCAGTTTGTGAAACTATACCAAAGTCTTCTAGTACTGCTGTCGCAACTGCTGCACCAACCCTGTCTGATACTGCAAATCGATCACATATTTTTGCTAACTTTGGTAGTTTTCTTCTCATCTGGCTAGAGCTCGGTTTGGATGAAGTAGGTGTCTCAGTATCTGTAATCATGGTATTGCTTTCGGCTTCAGTCTGAAATAAATCTTCATTGAGGCCAATTTCGGCATCTGATGAATCATCATTGTTCAAATCTATAACTCCAGGGCATTGGTCATTCAAATCGAGTTTGGGTGCTTTTTTGGCTCTTGAGTCCTCCTTCAACTTGCGATCATAGGTCTTTTTTAGTTTAGATGAGGAAACTCGATCAACACTACCAATAAACATGATCCTCAATGTTCTCTGGTCCTGCGAAAAGTTTTGTTCCTGAGGTGGCACTTTGTTTTGCTTTGCACAACCACAGTTTCCAGGAACACATTTGCAAATTGCAACGTCAAAGAGTTTCTGTTTACTTTTGTCAGCATATTCTTGCAACTTCAGCAAATACTTGTTATCTGCTTTCCTTCCTTTAAATGGCTTCATGAGTTTTCTGAGTTCATCATGTGAATTTCTGATCAGTTTGAGAATTCTAGTGTGTGAAACAACCGGAATGGAAGCTTTATGCCATACAGCTTCAATGTCTGTTGCAACGATTTCAGCTATTTCACTCACTGTGGGCTCTTTTGCTTGATCAGAACTTAATTTTTGTCTGATGTGACTGTAATACTTCATCATGTCCATATAGGTTGGCAAAACATTTGTAACCAATTCACAGGAATGACCAAAAACAGGGCATTTATTGGCAGCTCTGGTGTCAACATTAGATGACATTTTTATCCCGGTGATTATCTGAGAAAGCATTAAGGAAGGATTTTATATAACCATATAAAATGAGTGAGCCATAAAAAAATGTTTAACATATTTGGTATATTATTCAATTATGTATACTCATAAAGCGATAATATTTCCAGTGCCAGTATAATGTACAACAACTGCGCCATAATATCTGGACTAGATTAAATGCGAACGGCAGATAATGAACTCCACCGGGAGCTAAGTTACTAAAATATGCTGATTTAAGCAGTAGATACTAAAAAATAAATAGATACTTACTCTGTGTAGAAAATACAATGTACGTTTATTATTCGCCAAAGTAATTAAAACACTTGAAAATAGAGGGTAAACGAATATTGTAAATACCGTTTTGCTTATAACGGAAGTCCAAATTTTCAACATGATTGGGGCACCACTCAAAATAAGCAAAAAATTCTGAAATTTTGCAGAGTTGTTAACTAACACTTAGGACAACTTTTTAGCACTATTACATTCAGAAATTCTAAACTTTATTTTTTCACACCACCCTATTGTATACATTCCATTTGTAATGTGTTAATAAATACGTTGCATTATATTATAAACATTTTTAGCTTGTTTATTGTTGCCATAAGAATATTTAATCATGTTGTTTATATTCTACAATTTATATATTCATGACAAAAATATTTCTTTATAACTGCTCTACATACACATGAATTGATCAACTACTTATTAAGGTTTTCATTCGAAAAATCATTTTGGCAGCTTTCTTGAACTTGAGTCCCTGACTGTGTCATAGTCGTATTTATATTTTTCTCTGCCACGAGGCGTTCTATAAATAACAAAGCTAAACAGCTTCAACTAGTGTATATAATATTTGTGTACACTTTATTATAATGTCACCAGTTCTCAACAGGTTCTTGTAGATTACATTGACACAAAATATCAAATTACAATGTAAAGAAGAACGTTTCTCTCTCTATCTTTCTCTGTCTCTTTCGTCGACTGTTATCCTCGAGAAGCTCTAGTCAAATGCCTTTCTCCCTCCCCCGCTGACGCTGCCAGACTTACACACGTAACCTCCTTGACCAATCCTCCATCCGTGCTCTCATACATCGCCAATTAGTTAATAGGGGGGGGGCGGTGTACGTCTACAATACAAAGTCAACTTCTCTGGATTGTAGAGTCGTATGACGCAATTACGGGAATTGGGTGTAGGATTGTGTGATGGGAGCCTGTTATTGTTAAGTGGGTAGATACAGAAATCAAGGGTTGAAGGTTAAAATTGGGATGATTTCACAAAACTACTCACAACCCGTGACATAAATTAGACGTCATAATTGAAGAATGAAATCAACAAGTCATACAATTACAGAAATGAATAAATAACATAAGTGTATCGAAAAAAGAAATGATGTCTCTTGAATGTGAAATTACATTTTCTAGATTGTTACAATAGTTTTAACAACTGATTTATTTTAACATTTTTGTATTCGTTTTTTTTTTTCACATAAATGTAGACTACATTATGACAACATTTAACAATATGAACACCTTAACAACTGAAGCCAATCTAGAGTCATTCTTTAGTTCTTCGTGTTTTACTTTCGCAACATACGTAAAAGTGACAAATATAAAGTTGAACCAGAGAATAAATGAAGAGGGTTTTAGGGGCGTCTTTAGTTTTGAAATCACTGTCTTTGTTTGTGTAACATAGAATGACGTCATTCTAAATATTTGAATGGAAAAATTACACAAAAAACAAATTTTTAAAGACATGGAGGAGCGAGGGTACCAAGGGCAAACATTTAGAGGTGACTGGAAAAGTCTAATGAAGTAAATTAGGTAATAAGTATTTAACAGAAGGGTGACTATCCCCCACCCCTGAGTTCAAACCCGTTAATATTAACATATTTTCTTTCAACTTTTAAAAACTCTGTCTACAAACATTGAGAATAGAAAACCTACATATATTTTGTGATCAATTTATTTTTATGCCAATCCAATTTTTTGCTAACCGGTTTTATGGAGCTGTTTCAGACCACTTACGAAGTGATCATAAAAAAGACGATTAATCAATATTTACATGCGAAAACCGGTTACATATTTTCTAGTACATTATGGTTATAATATTCAATATCTTCTGCAAATAGTTTCCATTAATGTTAAACTATTTCTACTGTTTGGAACCTGTCACTAAAACATGACTAATAACTAAACAAAGAACGCAACTATGTGCAGATTTTTCACAACAACACAACTATATATAATAATTAAACATAATTAAACTAATAATTAAACAAAGCAATATTCTTAATCAAAATATGTCATGCTTATCCACAGCTAGAGAAATTAAGATCCGTGCTGAATTGTGACGATCGGGATGGATTAATGCCCTTTGATGCCATAAGACCAAAACTATTTAGTTGCTACTCAGCTCCAATTTTGAACTGAACATATTTCCATTATGAATGCTCGTGTATAGCACTAGAAGAACATATGTGTGTAATATATACATATATATATATACTAGGGTGCATCACAAAAACAAAATTTTAATATTTGATCTGTCTGCTATTTAAATTTGTTCTATTGATAAAAAAAAGCATTGTGTAAAAAAATTAAAAAAAAAATATTTGACAATGTTTAGAGGTCCCCCGGACTTCAACAAAGTTTGCATAATTAAACAAAAACTAGATAAAACATCCTTACTGGTAAAGTCTTACAGAGTTACATACAAAAAGTGAATCGCTAAATAAATTGTTTTATAGCCATTGTTTTATAATGTTTGGCAGCCATGATTGATTTTGATGAACAGTTGTGCTTGAAATTAAATTTAAAATTCACATTTTATTACTAAAAATAACACTTGTCCTTACCGTAAATTGATTACCAGGATAAACGTTTTAATTTCTTTATTTTTATAATTTTATTTTCTGATACAAACGACCTTTAAAATCAGAACATGGAAATAATATTATGCTTTTAAGTGTCCTGTCCAATATGTTATTTCTGTTACTTCTGTGTTAAACAGAATAATATTACTTATTAAATTTTAAGATTAAATCTAACTATAAAATATTACATTTGAACTCAAATAGAATGTTTTGAAATAATACAATTAAAGTGCATGTTTATTAGGGTGCTGTTTGGATGATATTGAACACAACAATACGTTTTTTACACATTCTAAGGAAATACTGATTGACCCTGACATCACTTCAACAGTGTCATATTCAGTTATTACTATGTCTCCTGCCTCACGAACAAAGAAACCACAAACTCGTCGGAAAACTGAATTATTTGGCATTGACCCTGCAATCTGTGTTGATGATGCTACAATTACTGGAATTCGACTACCAACTTGTTTACAAGTTTTGAGGTGCATGATGTATCATTGCAACGTAGCAGCACACAGTGAGAGTCCAGGTTCTCTTGGTGCACCATCTCGATTTACAACTGCCAAAATTGTGCTGAATCAAGTTACTGCTTTCTACGAAAAAGCAAACATTCCAATGGTGACAGAGAGGAGAGCATGTGAGAAGATTGTTCTGCTTCTTGATGAAAACAATAAACTTCGTTCAATTGATAAAAGTCGCCGAGACACACCAGCCACCAAACGTAAACTGGAACAAATGAAATCTATGTTGGCAACAACTTCTCATCTGTGGACACCAAATGTCGAGACTATTATCAAGAATGCAGAAGATATAGCATTCTTAAGGTCTATGAAAGGAGACAGGTCTATGGTACCTCACTGCTGAAATGATCCCACTTGCACTGTTCAGCAATGAAGTACATGTGTTGGAAAAGTGAGCTCTAGCAGATGCTCTACTAAGGCTTCGACCGGTGGTTGCCCTCGAAACTCCACAGAATCGATTTGGAAATGGTAGGGGAAAATCGCGATTCAAATCAATTGATTCTTCAACTCGGTTGTGTGATCTGGCTGGAGTTGACTCGTGGTTTACTATATACATACTTCAACTGGACCCAGGATTCCTCGAACTGCCTGTTGATGATTGGTGCCAAACAGCTTCTTACATTGCCAGTGCAGAAAATGAATGTTGCTGCTATTAACGTTACTAACGATTGTGCCGAGAGAGGAGTGAAATTGGCATCTTACTTTGTTGAAGTAGCGAGAACGGATGAACATTTTCAAAACATTATTCAAGTGGTAGAAATAGACCGCAAAAACATCTCAAATGTGCGTAAACCTTACAAACGTGCAACAAAGAGAAACTGAATTAAATACAACAGTAATAAAGAATTAAATACTTTTATGTAGTTTTTGCCTTACATGTCATGTTTTGTGATTTTTTGGGCGGGGGGGAAGTGAGGGGGGACCTCTAAATCAACTCTGATTTGAAAAATATTTTACACAAGTTATTATTAATGATATTAGAACACATTAGAAACATAGACAGCTCAAAAACAAACAATAAATTTTTTTCGTCTATTGTGGTGGTGCACCCTAATATATATATATATATATATATATATATATATATATATATATATATATATATACATATAACCAATTAATAGTAAATGAAGAATAATATATAACAAGGGGATAATTTGTTGCCCAAGACCCCCAAAGATTTTGTTTATGTATTTTTAGAATCATCAATGGCAATTTTAAATTTTATTATATTACAAATGACAGAAAAACTTACAGGAATTTTTTTTTTTCAATTCAGAAATTCAAATTCCGTTCAATTTATATTCTATAGCGCCATCTAATCAAGAAAATTAAAAGGGAACATTCTTCTAAAAATAAAGTTGAATTGGTCATTAGAACAAAACAAAGACTGCAAAAGTCGCAATAAAAATACACAAATTAGTACTAGAAAAAAAAGAACCATAATAAAATAATAAATTGTATAAATAGTGCTGACTTTATTAGTTCATGGTAGTGTAATTTATTGACAAATTCTTAATTTATTCAGCACGCTCTTGCCATTGATCTCAGCAAATTTTTGAATTATGTCCAAATTTACACTCAGTCAGCTAGCCATGCGTAGCAGCAAAACTTCTATAAAGCTAAAATTGTGCAGTTAAATAGATAGAAAACGAATTTTTAAGACATAATTGTTCTTATATGTAGATTCCATAATTTAAATTTTCCGTTGCAACATAAGGTAAGATTTATTCATGATTATTAATGTTTCAAACTAAAAGGTTTTAATGGTGTACACAGTGATTAACTGATTGGTTTAGTATATTGCCCGAATATGTTATTAAACCTGTATGAATAAACCCATATATTGTTAAATAATGATGAGTTGAGAAAAAGTAAAAAACGGGATGCTAAAAATAGTTTATATTAAAACGCCTTGTTATTTAAATAATTATCGATCTAATGTTAAAAAAAAAACAAAAAACAAGAGATTCTGATAAATTTCTATACAAAATAAAGTTTGAGCTATCATATTTTTTTCATTTTTAAAATAAAAAGTGATTTGATTCATTAATGAAAATTAATAACAACTAATTAAATTACTTTTCTTTTGAATAATTTATTCTTTAAGTTTTAAGGAAAAGAAACAACTGCTAATTAATTGTTTTTATTTCGTTCGTACAAGTTTATACCGTGTTTATACAGTGACTCTATGCAGGTTATTGAAAATAATGAGATGCTTATATGTTTATCTTATAAAAGCTCGACACTTCGGCATTATTTCAAATCTCACATTTATTTTTAAACAACAAAACAATGCAATGTTATTTTTTTTTTTAAACATTCAAAATGCGAAATATTTTTTTTTAAAAAGAATACCACATTAAATCTTGCTTTCTGTTCTAATATTATGCAAAATTTTCATTTAAATAGGCCTTATGTAAAAACTGAACTACATAAATTAGTTATAGTTTAGATTGTCTTCTTTAATAGGAACTATTAACACGGTTTAACAGGTTAAAATCCTACTAAGTAAAAAACACCACTATTTAGTTCGTCACATGCGCAGCCGACTTCCGTATCATAGCTTCACCGGGGGTAACCCAGTGACGTGAAATGACGTCATAGATAAGTGCAGCTATTTTTTTTTATTTATATTGACGGCGTTTCCGTTTTGCACGAACGCATACACGCCAAGAAATTACCAGGTAGCACTTTATTAGTAGGATTAATAGAAACAAATTTTCATACAAATTACTTCTGTTTTTATTAAAATGATTGCATTTTAAAATGTAACATGTAATAAAAGAAATGAGAATAGCGCGTTCATCGTTCTTCTTTAAAATCGATCTAATATAAAAAAAAGTAATCCATGGCGTATTTAAATAAAACGAGACGTGAGTGCCTGACAATTAAGCGATTCGCTACATGTTTAGCAGGTGGTTTATTTACTGTTCCACACATTGTAGTATAGTGCTAAGTAAAGTAAGTAAAGTTCCCTTAGCCCTGTCGGGCCATCGGGGCAGATGAAGTGTAGAATTCATCTGTTTCTATAACCTCAGCATATAAAGGGATTGTGTGGTTAGCACATTGCCCAGCCGCCTTTACTTCCCCAACTTAAAGTCAGGTACCCATTTAAAGCTGGGTGGACTTTGCACCGAATTTCACCTGGAAAAATTCTGGGCCTCACCGATGATCGAACCCAGGACTCTCAGGTCGACAGTTGAGTATCTACACCACTCGGCCATCCGTCCCACCTAGTGAGAATTAGCTAAGAAAACATTGTCAACTTGGTGCACTTTTGATTACAAAAAAAAAATGTAATTGAAAATGTTACATTCCTTTAACATTTATTATATCTTACAGACCAATTTTTTTTAAAAATAACAGCAGAATGCAATACTTTAATAGAAATAGAGAGAATTAGTGTATAGGCTTTATCTACCCTCAATTAAAAAACTACAAGATATTATAAACGTAATATTCCGCAGTTAAATAGATTGAGAATTTGTTTAAAACAAAGCATTTTTTTTACATATATAGTACATAGTTAGAATTGTTCATTTTAGTGTAATGTAAGGTTTACTTATAATTATAAATGTTTCAGACCAGTAAATTTTAATACTGTATACAATGATTAACATTATTGTTTTATTATAGTACCCTAAGAGTTGTATGAAAAAATACAGTTTAAAATCCATAGAGCTGTTACAAAATGATGAGTTGCGAAATAGTTATTGATGAGACGCTAAGCTCCTTGTTGTTAAAATAAGTAACATAAAGAGCAATGATAACCATGTACTAATTTATATCTTGACTCTATGCAGGTTTTTGAAATGATAATATGCTTATATCTTCTTACTAATAAACTGCTAATCTTGGCGCCCTTCCGTACGTGCAGAGTGGGAAAGCCATTGCTATAAATAAACGATTTCCTTGAAATGAAGTCATTTCCCGATGGTACAATTTATCTATACATAAAATATATTATTCTGCCTTTGGAACATCCTCTATGACGTCATATAGGTCAAAACAAATTCTGCACTTGGAATTCCGTGTTAATAGTTCGTCACATGCGCAGCCGACTTCCGTATCATAGCTTCACCGGGGGTGACTCAGTGACGTGAAATGACGTCATAGATAATATCCCAAGTGCAGAATTTTTTTTTTATTTATATTGACGGCGTTTCCGTTTTGCACGAACGCATACACGCCAAGAAATTACCAGGTAGCACTTTATAGAGGAATATCCTCTATGACGTCATATAGGTCAAAACAAAATCTGCACTTGGAATTCCGTGTTAATAGTTCCTATTAATGAAGACAATAAGAAAATGTGCGCACAATAGATTTGCAGCGGATCAATTACGAAATGCTAAATGTTTTTGCTGGATGAGTGCACGATGGCATAGAGCCATGCTTTAGATGCAATTGGTAGATCAATAAGAGATTTTGCTCAAACCGTCTATGTACTAAGTTCTTTGGTATGCTCTTGGAATTCCGTGTTAATAGTTCCTATTAATTCTCATATTAAACATTTTATTGAGATTGATTCATTAATAAATTACACTTATCGTTTAGAACTAGTAAACTCTTCAGACTTAATAGAACCTTTATTTAAATAACCGTTAACTAAGTCATAAATAAACAGCGTTAACAGGCTGATAGTTTTAAATGTACTCAACTACAGTAAATGAATACATCTTTATAAATATTTTCTTAGTTCTTAAAATAAATCTTTTTTTCTTTATTGACAAGTCGATTAGACGTCCATTTTGACTTAATAAAAACTTTTTCTGCTGCGCCGTTTAAATGAGTTATATATATTATATATATATATATATATATATATATATATTTATATATATATATATATATATATATATATATATAACTAGAATTGATTCATTTCAGATTTGCATTTGTGTGATGTAAAATAATAGCCAATCCTTAATCTATAAAATCAATATACTTTGTTTGTCATATATTTTTCAGACATTACGTATGTACTATTTTATAAAATACCACTTGGTTTGGATACTGAAGATCAGTACTTTTAAATATCTTTTTATCAAAATCATTTATTAGTTCTTTTAAAAAAGTTTAAAGTGATTTGTCTGTCTGGTGGACGTGTAACTAGGTGTTTTGAATATTAAAAGAAGAATGTATTTCTTTTTTTATTGATGTTCGATAGAACTTTAATTTCACACATTTATATACAATGATGAAAATGTGACTAATTATTTGCATCTTAGCAGCTAACCAATTTTAAAAAAAGGAAAAAAAAATACCGAAAGTGATATTTCTACTTTAAATGGACACTTTTGCTGATATACTTGAAACTTTAATTTTATCTAAAAGATATTCTAAAGAAAGCAAATAACATTCCTTTATTTTCTTCTCACTTAATTGTGTAGGGCAGTGGTCACCAACCTTTTTCTCGTCTCGTACTGGTCAACACGGCCCGCTGGGGGGAGGGTGGGGGAGGGGTGCATACGATAATTGTTTATATGTTAGGTCGTTTTTTATTTCACAACAAATTATCAGGAAAACCACCACTCTAGCTTGTAGGACATTACTTAACGTTGCTTATGACGTACAATATAAGGCTTAACATTGCTTATGACATACAATATAAGGCTGCACATATTTGACAACAGGTACAAATTTGAACATTGCAACATGCTGCCGATATTTCCACCAAGGGCTGTCATAAGTTCATTGTGGGCCGTCTGCAATCACTATCCCACTAATTGCCAGTTTGTATATTGGAGAGTTTTATTAAAAATTAAAAAAAAATCTTTCTACTAATTGCTTTTTTTTTTGGTTATTGTCTTCTTACGTAAATACATATAAAATCAAATCTTCATTTAAGCAGGTAGTACCAAAGACTAACTAATGTAGGTAGTTCTAAAATTTAAAAAGTTTAGAATAGTTATTAAACAAATTAAATGGCTAATTTAAAAAAAAATACTTTTTTAATTTTATTCTTTCAGTAGATGACTGAACGCAAACTTAAAGTCGATTTAGAAGTGAGTGGATCTAAAAAGTGTCGTCCAGATGTTTTGTGTGGAGCCAGTCTCAATGACAACAATGTACGTAAATTTAATTACTAGTATTTAGTTAGTTTAATTTGTAATACTTCTTACATCTGTCTTATTATCCATACATAAGTTTGTCTCTTTTTCACACATATGTCGTCTCTGTTTCACTCACCAGTTTGTCTCGGTTTCACACATCAGTTTGTTCCTTTTTCACACATTCATCATTTGTCTCTTTTTCATACATAAGTTTGCTTTTATTCCCACACCAGTTTTTCTCTTTTTCATACATTAGTTTGTTTCTGTTTCACACATCGTTTTGTCACTGTGCACGCCTGGGCTTGTCCATTATTTACACAATGTTACACAATTTTGTTCCTTGATCTTCTAAGTGGTATATTTTAACTGTGTATGTGTAGAACCTATCAAAAAAACAAAATAACATTCAGCAAAAGTTTGTTTTTATGACCTCAGCCCTGAAAAAAATGTTGTTTTTATTGTGATAAAACCAGAAAATAAAATATTTTCTTTAACGCAGTCTAAAAGGAAAAAAAAATACAAGCATGTTAAATAGACAAATACAGTCGAGAATCACTTTAAAAAGATAAGAAATGATTAAATTTTTATTCATTTGTGAATGTATTTCAAATCGCTTTCTCAAAAAAAAAAAACAGCCAAATGTTGTCTTAATTATAATTTCCTTGTTAACGACGTTAAATGTCAAATATTTCGTGAAACCACCTTGAAATTCTACAACTTCTTGAAAGAATATTCTAGAAGACTACTCAGTACTGAATGCGAATCAAGAATTTCCTTTAAAGCAGACAATTCTAGCAAACTCAATGGTTCTGGGCAGTCCGCAGTCAGATGTAGTGGCCGTCCAAAACTGACCCGAGGTAGGGCTCAGGAGAGTTGCGCAGGCTACAGAATTTACCGCTATGGGGATAAATGAAATAGTTTCTTAAAGCACACATAAAAACATGATTACGACCGAATAATACTGTTTTTAACATTACTGGAGCCATTTAGACATGAAATACTATTGTACAACCACCATCATGCTCGTATTGCTTAATATAGTACACTAAATAAAAGAAGAAAACGTCATATTAAACATTAAAATAGTATGGTTTTATAATAGAAATCAGAAAGCAACGCGAGTTTTCCAACGTTGCTGATCGCGCCTTGCTGGCTTTGACGTATTCGGGAATGCCACAAACGCGTCATTCACACACACACACACACATATATATATATATATATAATATATAATCTACTATATATTTTAAAAAAATATAATGAAATTGCAATAATGTTTAATAGCTAAAATGGCAAAAATAAAATTAATTTAAGATAATGTTTGCCCATGGTTATCAAATTAAACCGCTTTGCACTTTCTCTTTGAACTATCGATAGTTTATCTGATAACGGAGATAATAATGATGAATCAAATATTCGATTTTTTTCAATGTTAAAGAACTACAGAAACATTTATAATTTATGATTAATCATTTGTTCTAGAAAAAAATTGTAATGTAAATGAATTTCAAAAATCTGGTCAGAATGTTAAAAAACATTGTCTTAGGTGGCAATTAAAAATATTTTTTTTTACATAGTGAATAGTGTTTTAAAATCCTTTAAAAAAGACAAAACAATGACATTAAAATTTCTATAAAAGATTAGTCCATTGAAAATTGAATACTAGTATTTTGTAAAAAAAAAATGAAAGAATGTAAGTTATTGTTAGGGACAATACCAAGTAATTATTTTCATTGATTATGTCCACCAGTTGAGTGTCAGCAGACAAGATTTCCCTTTTGATTTTTTGTGCAGAATAACATTTCAGGTGGCATGAAGAAAAATGTATTTATCGCTGGAATCAAAGAGGGATCTTTTTGTTTAAAATGGATCATGTTTTATTGAATAACAACATTTAATTTATTTAGTTTGACTTTTAAAAAATTGAAAATGAATGAATTTTCTTTTAGATTAAGCCTTTATTCCACTCTAAATTTCACTTAATATGTTTAGAAAAAATGAAATGAATTTTGTGAATAATCTTGTATCTTTTTATTTTATTAATTCTAAAGATTTCTTTACTGCCTGAACTGGATGACAAGAATGGAGACAATTTAAAAGGTGAATTAGTTATTAGAATATATAAAAGGGAACATATCTTTTAGAATATCTATTTTAGTTTATTAATTGTTAGTTGATTGTATGAAGTTATGATTTTTTTTAACTAAAATATATAAATCTCAATATAATTTTTTTAAATATTTATTTCACAGATGAAACTGTTGGACACAGAGATGACTGTACAGAGTGTTTAGACCATTTGTATGGTAAAGTTTTTTTTTTTTTAATTTTACCTAATCAATGTATATGCTCTAAATAAAATATTTTTGAAGTTAATTAAAAAAACAAGCATACTAATTATTGTTTTATTAATTTAAAGATATTATTGGTTTAACGATGAAATGTTTCATGGTTTATAATTTTAGTTGTTTAGTAACATTGGTTACCTTTTTCATTAAAATAATAATTTAAAATGTGGATAGGTTAATTGTTCAGTTGTAAAAAGAATTTAACATATTTGTATACAATTATAATTTATAAAAAACTTCAGGTGATCATGAAACTCAGGTGTCAAAAGGTGGAGAAGCTGATCTACACAAACATCTTATTGGCTGTAAGAAGAATCCAGGTCATAGACAGTTTATACCTGTTGATACATTCACCTTAAACCATCTACCTGAAGGTCATCATGAAAATGATTTGTATGAACTGATCAAAGCTACAGCTGACCTAATAGTCAGAGTTGATGTTAAAATGACCAGTCCACACAGACCAGACTTTTGGCCAGACACAAAAGTTTCATATCCATTTTACAACATGAGAGATAAAACGAACTTAAGTACAGGAAGTGGGATGGTGGGTAGAGTGGACAAGTTTACAGATGGATATAGAGATATTTATGAAGATAAACATTGGAAGAACTACAGGAAATGTTGGTGTACAAAATGTAAGCATTTAGACACAGCTAGCCACGTGTGGTGGGAGTTTGATGTGTTCTCAGCAACACATGTGGTTTTTGATGACATTGAGGCTAGCCACACGTCCGTGAGATTTTTTTATGATAGAGAAGACAGTCCAGTTGTCAGTGTTGATCAGGTCAGCGTTGTTAATTTAAACATTGAGAGAGACTGGTGTTGGTTGAACTGTGTGACATGTGACAAAAACCTGGGAGATAAACTAAACAAGTTGAGGAGACAATATGTTTATATCCGTGGGAAAGTCAGGAACAAATACTTTGAATCTCGTGATGTGGACAAGTTGACCTTTATAGTGTCACATCCTCATGGTTGTAGTAAACAGGTCAGTGTTGGTCACTGGGTGGACAAATACAAGGTGGGTTATGATTTAAATAAATTTACCTACACAACATGTACATGTCCAGGTAGTAGTGGAGCCAGAGTTTACTGTGTAGGGTATACAGGTGGCAGTGGGTGGTATCAACATGTCCACAGTGGAAGTTTTAATTCTAAACTTAATTACAGCGGGGCTGGTGATGTCTTTTAAGTTGTTTGTAAACAAACAATATGGCGGTATTGTATTTTATTTGTATGTCATTCAATTATATTATGACATCAACATAAACATTTGTTGTTTGTTTATTATTGTCATCAATATATTTATTTATTCTAATGTTGTGTGTTTATTATTGTCATAAATATATTTATTTATTCTAATGTTGTTTGTTTATTTTGTCATCAATAATGTATTTATTCTAATGTATTTAATCTTCTGTAATGTATGGGTCGATACAATTTTCAAATTGCCTATATTATTGTTTATTTTTATTTATTTCTGTCAGGTCATTTTTTGTTGATTTGTTTATTACATCAATTTGTAAAGAAATAAGTAGATTGTGACATCACAAAAAAAATAAAATTATTAAAAAAACAAAAAACAAATACCGAAAATAGTTATACCATCGACTGAAATTTAACAGACAGTGAATGTGAAAGTACATTGGTCACTTCATAAATACTACATAATATTTAAATAATAAATCAATATACATTTAATTTTAGAAGATATTTAATGAATTTGAATTTTTGTTTTGACCTGAATACTACACAAACTTTTTAATCAAAGCGAAATATCTAATAAATATTTACTTGTAATAGTCAGATTTAAGTTGTCTTCTGTGACGTATTTTTTTGTTTGTTTTACTTTTTTATTCAGGTCTGTTACTTACTAATATCTATGAAGTCTGGTAACATAACAAAACCCTCAGTAATCTAATAAAAAATAGTCAAACGTGAGGACTTTCAATGCTAAAAAATAAAGAATATGTACTTAAAAATTACCGAAATAAATGTAATCTAAGAAATAATCGTCTAACATTAGAGGTAGACCGTGTGTAACCATCGCAGTAAAGATGTTCATAGGGATACAACTCAAATATAAGGAGTCGACTAATCACTGTATTAGTCAACTCGCTTGTTTTTTTTTTTTTTTATTTGTTGTAGATTTCTTTTATATCGCATGTAGCAGCCATCGTCAGCAGGCTTTTCAACTAGTTGTAACATAAAAAGATAAAGTTTTTGATCGGGAAATACAAAATAATTTTAATATCCGTTGAATTAACGGCTATTGTTGTTCACACTTGATATATGTTTAGTTGAGCGCCTTTTTTCTAATGTCGACAGTAATTATCTTGTTATTTCCACTGTTGGAACAATAAATCGTCAAAAGCTGTTATATTTTAGTATCCCATCCTATAAGAGTTAATGTAATAATTAATTTAATTATGTCCATACTTTAACTAAATTGGACATTATAATAACAGTAATAAATATCACTAGAGTTATTCCGTGGTTTCTAGATTTATCTCTTGTATAACTTCGGTACCAAAGGCTGATAAAATATGTCCCCAAGTGTGAAAGTCCAGTTCTACACTTCATCTGCCCCGATGGCCCAGTAGGATTAAGGGAACTCAAAAAATTACATATAACTATTATTTTTTTTTTCATCACAATGGCTTAATCTCAGGAAAAAAATTTAATATAGCGAGCCTCTTTAAAGTAATTTTTACGATAATACTTTCAGAACACTTCTTTAAATGACTTTCTGCATGGAAAATCCAGCGATGTGTGCATTTATACTGAGACAATTATCTTCATATTTAGCCTGATCTGAAGACTAGATGTTCTAAAAATTTCTCCATATTTTAAATTAATTTTATTTTTGCCTTTTTAGATATTAAACATTATAGCAATTTCATTATATTTTTTTAAATATATAGTAGATTACATATGTATATATATATATATATATATATATATATATATATATATATTTCACAACTTCGAGAAGACGCAGGACTATTTATAGATTGTGGAATTCTCAATCACAGACGACCACTCGCGACAACGGAAAAAAAAAACACTATAGTTACAGCAAGCGTATTGTTTAAAGTGGGTTAAGACGCATCACAGCGAGCGTGTTGTAAACACAAAGCGAACCAAAAAAAAAAGCAATGCAAATTAAAACACCCAATCCATGAAATATGTTTGTTAGAAACTGATTGAAAAAAAATTACAATTCAAAGAAAAAAATTACAATTTAAAAAAAAAAATCCTAATCTTTAAAAAAGGCATTAAAATATATCTAACCAATAAAGAGAAAATTAAGTCTTGCATCTCATCGAGAATCAAGGCATCCAAAGAATTAACTTAAAATCTGTAAACAATAAAATAAAAACGGCATCCAAAAAATTAACTAAAAATTAAACAATTAAATAAATAAAAAAAAACAAGCTGCTTAAAGGTACTAGATAGTGACCATAAAGTCTGCACATGATAGGTCAAAGTTCAACTTTGCATATCATCTATGTCTGCCAGTTATTTTGTTTCATTGCTTATTTAATAAATAATTACAGTAATTATACTGATTGATAAGGCGGAGTATGCTTCGCCGCAGGACGACTAGTAATATTTGTTTCTATTTTTTTTTCTTTTTTAAAACCTAACACAGGGTACATCTGAGAACAGTTTATTTTTATTAATACTAAACATTGTAATTTTTTATAACTATTATTTACACAACATAACATGTTATGAAATGCTTAAATAAAACCTGTCACAGGAACCATAGCAGTGGGATTTTCTGATAATTTAAGACTAAAATATTTTTAATCCTTTAACTTTTAATATTTTAAATCCAAGCAAATAAGCTAGGCTTAGGTATATGTATGACCACAATATATAACCTGTTTAAATCATTAAAAAAAATAATGTAATAGTACATTTTTAATTTACAATGAATATTTACATTTTCACATGACACAAACAATTATTCTGACTCATGACAAACAATTATTCTGACTCATGACAAAAACAATTATTTTGACTCATGACACAAACAATTATTATGACTCATGACACAAACAATTATTCTGACTCATGACACAAACAATTATTCTGACTCATGACACAAACAATTATTCTGACTCATGACACAAACAATCATTCTGACTCATGACACAAACAATTATTCTGACTCATGACCGATGTGGTGCTGGAGTAGGAGCAGGAACACTCAGACTAGGTAATGAACTAGGTTCAAAGTTGGTAACTTTCTCTTGTAAAAACATTTAACCATGTTCGGAGTAATTTTAATACAGATTAGTAGTCATTTTTTCTAAAGTCTCTATTGTATAAGGATATAAAAAATAAAAATTTATGAAGCAAAAACACATATTTTTTTCATCGTTTTCAGTTCAAACGTATCCACGAAACAGCTTTTGACGTAATTCACCAACTACCAAATAATGGTTCACTAAGATTTTGTACAACCGACTGTCAGCGATGAAAACTACACAGTAGATATTATATGTGACTATTGGCAAGCTGTTTACAATGTGAATGTAAAAAAAAAGTGGTCAGTAGGTCATCTTAATTAAACGGGAATTCATTGTGAAACTTGTGATATCACGATGTATATTAATAGTGAAAACGAAATTTATCATTATTAAATAACAAATTTATTTTCCTATACATTTTAAGAATACATTTTGATGAAGGTCTTATTGTTGTAATTTCAAAATAACTTATAAATAGCTTGTATTTCATTTTAATAATTAAAACATGTTAAATATAATCAATAAAATTGATTCAGAAGACTCATTACCTAATAGATGTCTTGATGTTATCTGTACAACTGGTAACAAAGACAACGATGTAACTAGATTAAATACAAGTTTGTCTACAATAAACTTTTAGTTAATATCACACAACAATTATCTATCTGCAGCTGCAGTTGTTGGATTAACGAAAATATTAATTCATTTTCTAAAGTTTTCTTTATTTTAGAGAAAGTTATAGAAACGTTAAGTATAGTTTTTTCTCAGTTGCAATGTGTGTTTTAATAAAAAAAATATTAAGCTAAATTTGCATCATTAATTCATTGTTATTTTTTTTAAAATCAATTCTGAAGGATGTTATCCAAGCTAAATCTGATGCTCAAAAACCTCAAGGTAATTAATTTAAAAAAAAAAAGATATATAAATAATATTTTATGACTTTTAGAACTAATTTAACAAACCAATCAAAGACATCCAGCGATGATAGATTTTGTTGTCATTTTAATTACATTCATCGCTTATAGGTTTTGTTGTCATTTTAATGACATCTAGCGCTCACACAAAAACGGAAATGGTGGTGTCTTCCGTTCCTAGCCTTCTCTTGATCTCGATATCCAGGTCTTTATATCTGGACTTGGGTGGTCAAAATATACGCCGCTGACTTGGAGAGATTTGCGAAACCAACTGTATTGTAAAAGTGTCTATTCGTTACATCAAGTGTATAACATATCTGTTGAAGTGTCTATTCGTTACATCAAGTGTATAACATATCTGTTGAAGTGTCTATTCGTTACATCAAGTGTATAACATATCTGTTGAAGTGTCTATTCGTTCCATCAAGTGTATAACATAATCTGTTGATGTGTCTATTCGTTCCTCCAACGACCAAGTCGGTTAAGGGAATCAAAAAAAAAATAAAAACTTTGACATCTTTGTCAATGTTTTATCTGTTTGTTTTTAGATAACTTTATCTGGCCTATTCACATATTTTTTTAGGTAAGTGATGATCTCCATTCCCAAAAGAATTGTAGCCTTGTCATTCATGACTAATGATGTTAGATTTATGGTTTATCTGTCCTTGACATCAACTGAGAAGTTATTGGTTAATTTCGGATCTGTTGTGACTATAAATAGAATCTTTTTATATGGCGACCAGTGGACAATAACTCGATTGTCTGCTGAAACTTGCTACATAATTTACACATTGGGTCAACATCTCAAGAAGTACACGAGATGGTGGTGTAGAAATTGTGAAGTGTAAAGTGTGGTACACAGCCGGACATTTGGTTTTTGATGACATTGAAGCCAGTAAAACGTTCTTCAGATTCTTTCAACAAAACTTTCATACAACTTAATACTTCCTAGAAAGCAAAACTGTTTTTGCATTTCTTTTAAAATGTACTAGCAAATATTGTTACAAAGAAAATTCTTGTAATGATGATGCGTCTTGGCGTATGTTTTAAAACAATATCTATATATATATATAATTCACAACTTCAAGACGCAGGACTATTTATAAATTGTGGAATTCCCAAATACGTCGACAACTCGCAAAACCGGAAAACACTATAGTGACGAGACGGGAGGGCTGGATTACAGCAAGCGTGTTGTTTAAAGTGTGTCAAGATGGATCACAGCAAGTATGTTGTTTATATTGATTGATAAGACGGCGTATGATACGACGCGGGATGAATAGTACAGTCTACAAAAAAGAACACCAGTAATAGTCGAACAGCGCGAACTTTTTTTGAAATAGGCACATGATCCTTTATTGAAATAGTTGAGACAGACATACACAGAGAATAAAAAAAAAACACCAGGGACGTTAGAGAGGAAAGCTTTGATGACTCTAATGTTGACATACAATTGACGTATGAGTCTGATTCTGACA
Organism: Bulinus truncatus; assembly: GCA_021962125.1. Classification (NCBI taxonomy): domain Eukaryota; kingdom Metazoa; phylum Mollusca; class Gastropoda; family Planorbidae; genus Bulinus; species Bulinus truncatus. Next base: position 503,355 of record JAGDYQ010000336.1, read on the forward strand.
AGACGAAATCGATGAGAGGAAATAAAGACGCGAGATTTACGGATGCGTGAGAAACTGAGCGAAGGGATCATATTGTCACCTTAACAAAGAGTCACGTATGTACTTGCCATTTAAGCGATTTTCTACGTGTATAGTACTTGGTTTATTTACTTTTTACGAATTGTGTTATAGTAGAATATATCGTGCCGAAAATATTGTCAACCCTTGGCATGTTTTATTAAAAAAAAACTTATTAAAAATGCAACATTCCTTTAACCTTTATTTTACTTAACGGGCATTTCGTTTTGAATAGCAGTAGAATCAAGAGGCAGTCATATATCAGTTAAGGACGCAGAACAGTTACACTTTAATTAGGGTAAAAATGAATGTCATTCATAATTGATCAATCTATTGAACTACTTATTAAAGATTCCTACAACTTACCATGGTAATACCTAGTTTTAATTTATTTACTCTTTGTCCCTTTTTCTGATTGATTTGTAAGGCTGTATGGCTACAAAGAAATTTTTAGATACTATAAAAACGTTGTCATAGTTCTATAAATAGTACTTGATTCTTAAGAAATAATTTGTTTGTTATTTAAACAATTATAGATGACCATCTGCATATAATAATTATTTTAGCAGTACAAAATGACTTATAAAGTCAATATTAACACCAATAAAATAATAGTTTTGCTTTCAATAGTGAGAGGTTTTTAACAATCATAGTCTTTCATTAATTAGAACTGTTGTCTTTAGTACTTGCATATAGTGGTATATTCAATATATGACTTGTTGCATATATTTATCAAGACAATTGTATATTGATTGCTCTTAAACGCAAGAATCTCTTTGGCGATGGGCCAAATAGCAAACAATCGGCCAAATATGTCTTAAACAGTCGTTTGAGCTCTGTAAAAGGATGTTGGTATGTCATCTAAAAATTTCCAGTTAGTTATTCTGGTATTCTAAAAGTTAAAAAATAATTCCCAGCCATTAAAAAGTCGAAAATATTTGCTGGCAGTCATTTAGCTAAACAAATTGAATTTATTTCTATTAGCATTAAAAATTAATTAATTGGTCCAACAGTAATGCTAATTATGTAGGCCAGAATTAATAAAGGACTCAACTCTATAAGACATTATTCAAAGTCTATGGTTTGAGATAAATATAAAAAAAAGTAGATTGAATCATCTCTACGAAGCCATATCACGTGTATAAAAGAGTTTTTTAAATCATTTTGACGTGATAAAAGAAACTCTTTCCACTGTAAAAAATATTGTAGTAAACCCTTCTATTCTTGTTTAAAAAACTAAAACAACACAGGCGTGGGTTCCAAGAGTATTTACTATTCATAAGTCAAAGACAACAATAACATCTTGGTCACTTTCTCTGCGTCTCTCTCCTACGTCATCGCGTTCAATTCCTAGACTGCACCATGCGCTGAAGCACCGAGAGTCATAACAATATTTAATATTAATGAAACTTGCTATTTTATATGGTAAATATTGAAACAGTATTGACCTTGACTTTGTTATATTTTCTTATATAGAGACATTCGATTATTGCATAACACGTTTTTTTATCGTGTCATTGCCTCATTCATAATTCAGACACACATCCCACATTACCATGGCACAGTGTGTCAGACTTTAGACACACATCCCACAATTCCGTTCTTAAGGACGGTGTTACTGGTGTGTTCAATGTGCCATTTATTTTACAGCATGCATGTCTCAACAATCAATTCTAATAATGGCTTTACTCGTCTCCTAGGTTATCTACTTACTTCAAACGTCGACTGTCTCCCACGCTACTCACGAGCTCGTCTCTACTGTCATATTCGCGACTTTTACTCAATGTGTCTTCCCCTCTAATCTGTCTTAATCTACACCTATTTATACCACTTACTCCACGCCTTAATTACTTATTACGTCACTGTCAACTTTCATATTGTCCATTCTATTCACACCAAGGAGCGTCACCTGGTTGTCATTGTTTACTTTTCATACATTGTCTGATTTCCCCCGTGGTCTACTTCTAGTGTCGTCCAGCCTTTGACTGTTTTACTTGTTTATCGTCCCCACAACTCATTATCAATGGTGCCCAATGCCCGGTGGCCGTTTACAGACCCTTTTTCCAGCCTAGAGATTGGTGCGGCCAAATACTCACTCTGGGTCAGTATTTCTTTGTTCATCGTAATTACATCCATCGTCACCTACATCTGGGTTCACCGACCTGTATTGACAGCCTAATTCTACCCAAAACATAGATCTAACACTGGAATTCTCATTATCAAAATATATAAATTTGTCCTGGGCCATGAACTTTCAATGTTGACTAACCAACTCAACAGTGGTTCTAAAGTTATAGGGATATACCTAAAGCTATTTTTACATAATGTATTTCTCAATTTAGAGATTCACATTCTGTCCAATTTATATTCTATAGCGCCCCCTAATCTAGAATATAAAAAAAAACAGAAAATTCTTCTAAAAAAATAAAGTTGAATTGGTTATTATAACAAAACAAAGACTGTAATAGTCACAATAAAATTAAATAAATAGTACTACAAAAAAAAGAAACATAATAATAAACATATTTTATAAATATTGCTGACTTCATTAGTTCATGGTAGTTTCATTTATTGACGAATTATTAATTTATTCAGCACGCTAATGTCATGACTGATCTCAGCAAGTTTTTAAATTATGTCAGCCAGATTGCGTAGCAGCAAACTTCTATAAAGGTAACATGGTGCAGTTAAATAGATAGAAAACAAATTTTTAAGACAACATTTTTCTTACAGGTAAATTCCATAATTGTAATTTTCCGTTGCAATGTAAGGTAAGATGTATTCATGATTATTAATATTTCAAACTAAAATGTTTTAATGCTGTACACAGTGATTAACTGATTGGTTTAGTATATTGCCTCTAATATGTAATGAAAGTTTTTTGAACAAACACAGTGAAAGTCCATATAATGTTTCAAAAATGATGAGATGATAAAAAGTAAACAATGGGAGGCTAAAAATTAGTTTGTAATAAAACGCCTTGTTATTTAAATACTTATCTAGAAGAGCTATGATAAAATTGTACAAGTTTATACCGTGACTCTATGCAGATTCTTGAAAATGTTGAGATTCTTATATCTTTATCTAATAAAAGTTAAACACTTCAGCAGTATTTTAAATCTCACATTTAATTTTAAACAACAAAACTATACAATGCTACTTTAATTTTCTTAACATTCAAAATGCAAAATATTTTTTTTTAAATAGAAGGACACATTAAATCTTGCTTTAAGTTCTATTATTATGCATTTTTTTTTCATTTAAATAAGCTCTATATAAAACTGAAGTAATAAATTAATTATTAGTTTTTACTGAGAAAAATCCCTACAATCGCATGTTCAAACATTGATTGTGATTTACAACTATTACTATCTAATATAATAACAGCGGTTTCGTGTCTGCGTTAAACCTAAAGTAAAGAATTACAAATACAACAGTATTCCAGTTGAAAATATTAACCATGACTTCTTGCCCAGTATCGATTTGATATTTTATTTTTCAAAAAATCTACACTTTTAAATAGTTTCTGTGGTCTTTGTTATGAAACGTAAACGTCTCGAAAATTACAAACTAGATATTAAGCCCGCGTTGCCTGGAAAATCACTTAGGTAAAGATAAGGGTGCTGATTTATGCCACCTTTCTAATGTGCAGAAATGACCCACATTTCATACGTCAAAAATTACGTTTTACCCGTCAACCCTAACCAACCAAACAAAACCATACAAGACAACCGAACCAACCAATCAAACCAACCAAACAAAACAACCAACCAAACCAACTAACCAAAACAGCTAACTAATCAACCAAACAAACCAACCAACAGCCAAACCCGTTACAAATTACGTTTTACCCGTAAACGCTGACAAACCAAACCAACCTAACCAAATTGCTAAACCAGCTAACCAGACCAACTAACCGATCAACCAACCAAAACAACCAAAGCAAAGCAACCAAATTAACCAAACCAAACACCATTAGGTAAAGATATGGGTGCTAATTTATGTCGTTCGTTGCGTTTTACACTTAATTCTCTCAATGTTAAAATCAAAACGAAGCATTAAAAAAAAAGCTTTTTTATAAAAATGCACTGGAAAGTAAAAAAAAATAACTACTTTATTATGTCATTTTGCAGCACCCGCGCGAAAATTCAATTCAGCTTCTCACTATCTTTCTTTCTGGAATTCCCAGCGCGAGGATAGTTTTCATATCATGCGGAGTATGCGTTGCATTTTTAGGATGTTCATGGCAATGAAAGCCAAATGCTATTTTCTATTACAGTATTTTATACATTTCTGTTCATATCGTATTCTGTTCATGGCAATAAAGGCCACGTGCTTTTTTCAATTGCTCTATTTAGTATATTGCTTTGTTATCCATTCTGCACCTCATCATACACGATTACAATTCGCGATTACAACGCACACCGCACGATATGAAAACTACTATACCCCATTCCGCACGCACGCCAACAATAGAACTTTATTAATAGGTTTTAAATTAATAAAAAAATTGTACCATCGGGAGCGTAAATAATTATTTAATGTGATTGTGCAATAATATTTTCAAATTTTGTCTTACTGTCTTCTTTAATAAGAAATATTAACACGGTTTTAGCAGGGTTAAAATCCTACTATATTAAATAACACCACCATTGTGTTTATCACATGCGCAGACAACTTCCGTATCATGGATTCACATCTATATACATAATCGGCTAACATAGACGGTGGTTCGACAGACCTACACACCGTGCGGTGTAAAGTATGCTCATGGCGATAAAAGCCGCATGTCTGTATGTTACAAATACTTGGCACCGTACGGGTTGAAAGCTTACATCGCTAAAAAAAAGTCTCAGTTCTACGTCACACCTTTGCGGAGTTAAAAAAAAAAACAGTGCGTGTCATCAACCGTCTCTATAAAAATAGTCTGGGGAATTCCAAAATTATAGAAACTAAAAAGAGACAATGTATGTTTGGTGCGCATTTTGTTCATCAAATGAATCTTTCTTGAATAAAAATGAAATGCTGCGGAATTCTAAACACATCAAGGATTTCTTATTAATGAATTAAGATTTTTAAATTATATTGAGTTGTGTGCGCAAATAATGTTTCTGGGGTTGTTTTTGTTAAGCTTATGTACCCATAATGAGGATTATTTTCTTTGGTATGAATTATATAAAAAGCTATTTTTTGTACATAGACTGATTGTTAACGCGCTCAAATATTTATTACCGAGTTGGTTGGGATAGGTGTGGAAATAAACCAAATGGTTGCAGAAAGGGGGGGTCAAGCAGACGATTCGAGATGCAACAACGCTAATTTTTTAACCTCACGTCTCTCTTTTTTTTAAATACGTCAAGTTAAACATGATAAATTATAAAATTATTAAAAAAAGAACTGTCGGAATGGGGGTGTAGGGTTGGGGAAGGAGTGTTTAACGGGGGTGGAGGGGTAGGGAGAGGTGTCACGTGGTATTGTTAACAGGGTGAACATGCAGTTATACTAAATGCCCCTTTTTGTAATTTTGTACATTGAGACCCACTGCGATTCGGGCATGTCTTGAGTGGAAGGGGGTTGGCGGGCGGGGGAGGGAGGGAAGGATGGGTGTGGGGCTAAGTGAAAGAGAACTGATACATTATAAAAAAAATAACTATTGAGAAAGAGTCAATGATATGATGTTGTGAGCGCATCACCATTTTCAACTTCAACTGCGTGCCAAATAGCCGGTCCGGGTACCGGGCCTGTTCAGCTAGTAGTATTTTATAATCGTAAAACGTAAACAATTGTATTAATCTTCTTAAAAGTCGATCTAAAATTTAAAAAAAATTAATTCTGCAAAATTTCTTTACAAAATAATGTTCTGAGCTATCAGGATTATTATTTTCATTTTTTAAACAAATAGTGCTTTGATCTAATAATTGAAAGTAATAACTAACAAATTATTAAATTTCTTTGTCAAATTTTTTAACTTTTTTTTTTCTTTTAAATAATTTATCCTTTAATTCCTATAAATATTTGTATACATATTTTTTTGTTTGTTTTATCTTAGTGCATTAAGATTTTTTTTTAAATTTCTTTTTAGTTTTAAAAGAATTAAAATTACTATTCCTTGTAAAACGTTTGTTATTGTTTACAAACTTGCCAAATTGAGCTAATATGTGCAGAGGTCACACACAGGTTGGCCTACTGATTGATATTTTAATTTTACGTCGAATTTGATTTGACAACACACAGGGCAGGAATAATGCTTGTTTAAATCCAATGCCTAATTTTGCGAGGGGGAAAAAAAGACTAACACCAGTGCAATTTTTAAAGTACATTTATACGGTCGTTTTAAGGGTTAGTCAAAATGGCTGACGCCTGCTTTTAGTATAAATTTCAACTAAAGAGGGCGCTTCAGGACTTTTAACAGGAACTTTCGCCCTTTGGAGCCTGTCATATCCTTAATTATCACCCCTTGTATGTTATTTGTATTGTTCTCCTTTTGTTGTATGCTAGTAGACTATTGGATGTCACCACGTTGTTTAATAAGGTCAAGCATCCTATGGTAAAAGGCCTGATTGTTAGACCGTGTTAGTGGTTGGTCGAGGATCACATGACACGTGGACACGGTGGTACGTGGACGGTCGGCCCCAGGGTAGTTTTACAACTAACGGTTTGATTTAACGGTGGTGGGGTAGTCATGACATGAGTCTCAAGGATCAGTGGAGATGTTTTTTATGGGTACAACCGTTATATTCATAGATATTGTAGGGAGATAAGGTTTCTTATATAACAGATTGAGAATTATTTCATTACATATACCATTTATTGAAGATTATTCGTTATGTTCATTAAGACTTAGTTGTGTGATTATTCTGGACTGGAAATGGGATACGACAGTCTCTAAATATCTGAACATCTCTTAGACCCCTAAAAACGACAGTACGGCATGGCTTCCACAATTATGCGACATGCTTTTTCCAGAACATGCGAAAAATGTTGCACAGATTTGTTAGTCGTTTTCTAGTATAAAGTTATCTGCAACTAACGGCGAAAAATCTAGAGAATCCTTATTATCTGATGATAGATGTCCGATTTCCTTCTAAATAATATGTAATGAAAAAAAGTAATTAGCTTCGAAAGTCTAGAAGAATTTAACTCATGTACTTAAAATTACTAAAGAAGAAAAAAATGTTGTCTCCAGACTTTATATGGAGGCAGACATAACCACCAGACAATTCTTTTTTTTAAATCTGTTTTCGTATTTAATAAATATCTCTAGGCTAGTGATTCTCAAACTATTTTCGTCTCCCACCCCCCACATCGGAAATTAAAAATGTACTTATAGCTCGCTCCCCCCCCCCCCCTTCGCTTATTATAGATGCCTGTAGTAGATTTATTTATAGAAATTTTAATTTTGTCGCAACACACCTGAAAGTCACACTCGAAACCCCCCACCCCCCGCCCAGTAGCTCCCGATCACTGGCCTAGATCCAACAATATATATATCTACATTTTATATTTACTAAAATTCACTAAAAATGGCGCCCACGCTTTATAAAATGAAGTGGTTTTTTTTTATTAGTTTTTTTTTTTTTTTTGTTATCATTTTTTTGTAAATATTATTTCTTTTTTATTTACCTTTGTTTTATTACAAAGTGTAACATTTTTTCTGATTGTTAAATAATACCATTTTCTTTTGATGTTAAATATACCCATGCTGTAATTATGAAACATGTTTTGAGCGACGTGAGATGTAACCCTTTTCTGATTTCAAATATAACCATGTTATGAATCTCAAATATAACGCTGTAATGTAACAAAATCATGTGTTGAAATGGGATATTCAGGATTTGTAAAACGCAGATAGGCCTACATAATTCGCGTCTGTGTGAATCAATATGCACACACTAATACTTTTGTTCTAAACATTTGCAATACGATTTAAAGAGATACGTAATAATATTTAGAGTTCAGATTTTTTTAAATGTCAAAGACAGATATCAAATACAGACACTGACAAAAATAAAAGTAAAGTCAAGATGTTTTGCTCCTGTTGATGGATTTCAACTAATTCTCTGGCAACTGGTTGACATGTAGTATTTTAATTGGCCAGTTAAGAATTACCATGATTTTATTGGATGTCTGAATTCATAGTAAATGAGTAAACAAACGTAATGAAAATTGGAGCCGTCATTACTTGTTTGTTTGTTTAGGTTGTAAGCAGAGATAAAAAAAAGAAGAAACAATAACATAAGCATGCACCATACACATGCAACTATAACAAACTACGTCACATCACAATTTCTACCATTTAATATTTTTTATACTCTTTATGTATTACTTATTACTAAAAATAAATTTATTAAAATTAATTATAGGTAACGGTGATATATACAGCCCCCCCGGCCAAACTATAATTCTTAGCCTTACTCTCTCTTTGAACTCTCTCAGTATTCTGCGGGCTGAGACTTAGTCTCTTAGAGCCCGTGAGATCAGATTTGCTGTGTCTCTCAACATCTGGAGACTGCCATAGAGCCCAATGGCCAGCAGGCTTCCGGAATGGTCCACTCTGTGGTCCGCCAGTCCGGGACACTCGAAAAGCATTTAGCACTTTTCATTTTTTTTTCATTATCCTGAAATAAAGACAACCTAATTAGATATGAAATCCTTAAAAAAAAACAACATTATTTACATAAAAACTCCACACACCCCATAATGAACTTTGTTCTCTCTTCTGTGCCCGAATTACAAAAATAAAATAAAATATAAATATCAGAAAATCATCTGAGGTGACTTTAGCTAACATAGAGTAACTCGAGCAAAACAGTCAATAGAATAGACTTGCATTCATCAGCTTTTTTTAATATATATATATATATATATATATATATATATATATATATATATATATATATTAACGTAACAGCAGGACACAGAAAAAGGAGCTAATGGATTCGATCAACTCACATCTAAGTTTGGGACTGCATAGGGAACCGAGAAGTCTAGAGACTCACATTGAGAAATGCATAGAAGGTAAACTAACTGGGGGGGGGGAAATTGCTGAGTTATTTAGAGGAAGTATAACTGTGTGGTAATGACATTGTATTTACCCTCCTCCTTCCTTTAACTCTCTCGCTCATTAATTCTATTCTCTTTACAGAACATTGGTTTCAAGATTATTGTATATTTGTAATAATGTCCGCATAATGTCTGCATTTATGCAGAAGCGTTTTTAACAGCAGGCGCACAAAGCGCGCACTGATATCCAATTTCGGAAGAGCCCCGCTAAAGCCCAATCTACACTAGAATATTAATGTTCCTTTGTCTCAATTTAATTATTTTTATTGTTTTGATTTGTTTGTGTATATGCTTATTGCTTTAGAAAAATATTTTCTTCTTTTCAGATTACAGTAAACCAGGAAACGCAAGAAAATTCGAGGAGAACGCCAAGGCACTATCATACAAAGCGCCAGTTTATTGCGCTGAATTGCTGGCCGAGATTTTGGTCGACGAAATGAAAGAAGCCAAAATCCTGGACATCGCGTCTGGGCCAGGTAAGAAAAACTTATTTTTTTGTTTTGAGCTCAAAAAAAGTTTTGCCTTTAAATGATGATTCATGCAACTCAGGAACTTAGGCCTATGAAAGAAGAAAATACACACTTGCTTTACTTTAATAATAACCCGATTCGAAATTTATAAAACAAAAAACAACAACTAAAGATTTCCTGGATTGATTTCAACCAGATAATGTTCAGCAATTGTTTCTTGTTTTGTTATTTATATGATATTTGTTTGGTATAAATTAAAATATATTAATATTTTATTAGACTACTTTTAATTTCCAAAGTTATGAAAAAAAAACAAAGTCTAGATACTATAATACTAGTATATTATTTTTAGTACGTGATTTACCATTTCTGGAAAGTGCTTCCCTATTTTAGTCAGAGACTATATTAGATTATATATGTATTTCTTTTTTTTTTTTTAGATTATTTAATTATTTGTAAGTGGTGGATGGGCTTGGTGGTTAGTTAGGCAGAATTTAAGATTTATTTATTTTATAGGTGATGGATGGGCTTGGTGGTTAGTTAGGAAGAACTTAAGATTTATTTATTTGTAGGTGGTGGATGGGCTTGGTGGTTCGTTAGGCAGAACTTAAGATTTATTTATTTGTAGGTGGTGGATGGGCTTGGTGGTTAGTTAGGCAGAACTTAAGATTTATTTATTTGTAGGTGGTGGATGGGCTTGGTGGTTAGTTAGGCAGAACTTAAGATTTATTTATTTGTAGGTGGTGGATGGGCTTGGTGGTTAGTTAGGCAGAACTTAAGATTTATTTATTTGTAGGTGGTGAATGGGCTTGGTGGTTAGTTAGGCAGAACTTAAGATTTATTTATTTGTAGGTGGTGGATGGGCTTGGTGGTTAGTTAGGCAGAATTTAAGATTTATTTATTTGTAGGTGGTGGATGGGCTTGGTGGTTAGTTAGGCAGAATTTAAGATTTATTTATTTGTAGGTGGTGGATGGGCTTGGTGGTTAGTTAGGCAGAATTTAAGATTTATTTATTTGTAGGTGGTGGATGGGCTTGGTGGTTAGTTAGGCAGAATTTAAGATTTATTTATTTATAGGCTGAAGGCAAAAACCTTTTTAGTGCCCTTCTCCCTTTTGACAACCATACAATATTATATGTTTGCGGTTCATATGGCGTCCCTTTGTGAGTAGAGCCCGGTGCATAATGTCCCTTCCCCCTCGCTACGTCACTGGGTAACTGTCAGATCCGTTGTATAATCATAAGTGGAATAAATTTGTATTGGACGTAAGACCTATGACAGAGGTGTATGTGTGTGTTTGGGAAGGGGGGGGTCTGGAGAGTCTATTGCTTAGAATGAAAATATTAATGGTCGATCGACATGGTCAAGTTCTCGGGTTCCCCCCCCCCCACCTCGTTGATAAGATGATCCAGCTTTCATTGAACCTTTCTTACTCTGTTCTTTCGATTTATATAGGTCAGATGATGATAATTGTTTTCGTGGAGAGAGAAAAACAACAACAATGTGTACATTTAAATTGTTTGCTCTACTGTTTGTCTACCTGCAAACTGATCTTAGATGACACACATTTTTTTTTATAATAGGTCAAGTTGGTACGGAACTGCATACAGTCGGGTTCACGAACGTCCACGCGCTAAACGGGTCTCCGGTCATGTTGGAGGAGTGCCGGAAGAAGAACGTCTACACGGAATACCTTTGTAGTATCGTCGACGAGAACAGGCGACTTCCGGTTGACGACGGTAAGTAAACAATCAACTGATGTCAAGAGCGAGGCTGGAGTGTAACATAAATTGTATGAACGTAGCAATAATTATGGATTGTTGACAAAAGTATTATATAGTAAAATGTATCGTTACTACGCTGCAGGTTTCTACGATGCCGTCATCACATCGGGGGCCGTGTTGGAGCATCACCTGCCGCCCACATCACAGGCGGAGTTCGCTCGTGCCACCAAAGCTGGAGGGTAAGTCAATGTGAGGAGGAGGAGGAGAAGGTGGTTGTAATATCTGCTTCGCGATGTTCTCTTTCAAGGTCTGGTTCTCTTTAAGTTAAAGCAGGTGTATATTTTAATCTTAAAAGTCTATTTATTACAGACTAGTAGTTGCCTGTTGCATTCGCAACTAAACGTTTTATTCTGAAATAAATGTTTAATGTGAGAATTAATAGGAACTATTAACACGGAATTCCAAGTGCATAGTAAAAAACTTAGTAAATAGCCGGTTTGAGGAACATCTCTTAGTGATCTACCAATTGCATCTAAAGCATGGCTCGATGCATTCGTGTACTCATCCAGCAAAAACATTTCCGCAGCAAATGTATTGTGCGCAAATTTTGTCTTACTGTCTTTTTTAATAGGAACTATTAACACGGAATTCCAAGTGATAAATTATTTTTTTTTCTTATAGATAAATTGTACCATCTGGAAATCAATTTAACTACTTAATATTTAAATACGATTGATTAGGTTAATTAAGTGCTGATGTATGCCACCTTCCTAATGTGCAGAAATGACCTACATTTTATACGTCACAAATTACGTTTTACCCGTCAACGCTAACCAACAAAACCAAAGAAAAAATAACAAACAAAACCAACCAACCAAACCAAACTAAACACCATTAGGTAAAGATATGGGTGCTAATTTATCCCACCCGTTACGTTTTGCCTTTAATTCTATCAAAGTTAAAATCAAAACAAAGCATTAAAAAAAAGCTTTTATAAAAATGCACTAAAAATACAGTAAAGAATACAGTTCTCCTACAAGGAATACAGTCCTCCTATAGGGAATACAGTCCTCCTATAGGGAATACAGTCCTCCTTTAAGGAATACAGTCCACCTGTAAGGAATACAGTCCTCCTTTAAGGAATACAGTCCGCCTGTAAGGAATACAGTCCACCTGTAAGGAATACAGTCCACCTGTAAGGAATACAGTCCTCCTTTAAGAAATACAGTCCACCTGTAAGGAATACAGTCCTCCTTTAAGGAATACAGTCCACCTGTAAGGAATACAGTCCACCTGTAAGGAATACAGTCCACCTGTAAGGAATACAGTCCACCAGTAAGGAATACAGTCCTCCTTTAAGGAATACAGTCCACCTGTAAGGAATACAGTCCACCTGTAAGGAATACAGTCCACCAGTAAGGAATACAGTCCTCCTTTAAGGAATACAGTCCACCTGTAAGGAATACAGTCCTCCTTTAAGGAATACAGTCCACCTGTAAGGCATACAGTCCACCTGTAAGGAATACAGTCCACCTGTAAGGAATACAGTCCTCCTTTAAGGAATACAGTCCTCCTATAAGGAATACAGTCCTCCTATAGGGAATACAGTCCTCCTATATGGAATACAGTCCTCCTATAGGGAATACAGTCCTCCTATAAGGAATACAGTCCTCCTATAGGGAATACAGTCCTCCTTTAAGGAATACAGTCCACTTGTAAGGAATACAGTCCTCCTGTAAGGAATACAGTCCTTCTATAAGGAATACAGTCCTCCTACAAAGAATACAGTCCTCCTATAATGAATACAGTCCTCCTATACGTATTACAGTACTCCTATAAGGAATACAATCCTCTCCTTGTTTTAGTATCTGCCCTCCCTCAAAATGTGTCCTGATTTTATGGCATTCTATTCTATATTTGAAGGATGATATTATTATGTCAATTGCCTTGTTTGACCGATAGCGTGTGATGTATCACATTTCGTACTGCAAAGAAGACGACAATAATCGATTGGAAAAATGTGGCTGGCATAGTAACATTTTATATAATATTCAATGTATCATGTATTTATTTTTTGGTATTAATCTTATCAATTTTTTTTTATTTTTTTTCGCAAAGAATAAAATGTTTAGGTAATAAATGAAATGTATTACTCCTAGAGGTTTAGTCAATTCGTTCATCGTAAAAAAAAGTAATGTTTGTTTTTCCCTTTTTTCTTTACAAAAAAAACTGCTGTCGACTTATTATTAAGGACTGCTATTAATTAAGTATGAATTTTTTCTGTACGGTTGTCCCATTAAAAACGAAAAAAAAGTTTTTCCCTTAATTCTATCAATAATAAAATCAAAACAAAGCATAAAAAAAGTTCTTATAAAAATACACTGAAAAATAAAAAACAAGCAATTAAGCCTGTTCCATTCTGGACACAGGACGTGTTAGCGCATTTTCTTGTTATGTATCAGTACGTTTGTTAGCTTTCAGTAAATATTTGTAAATTTTGGAAATGTTTATAAATTCAAATGTGTAATGCATATATCTGTAAAAAAAATAATATAAAGACGTTTCTTTATATTTGAAAAAAAAATATTTTCTCTTAAATCTAACTACAAGTGGTTTGTGGTTATTGAAATAGGACTCATAATTGAAAACATTCGAAATTGTAGTCATTTAATCGTCCGAAAACTTCGTCAATTGTTGCATAGCTCTGATACTTTCAATTAAACTCAGAACACAAGCTTACTATTTCATTTGATGAGTTTCTTAATAAATCTTGGTGAAACTACGTGCTGCAGTATTTCGCACCAAATGAATGGGTTATTGAACGTACAAGGTGTAGAATGGGGCCATATATATATATATATTTTAAAGTCATTTCTTGGCAGGCCAAGACCTACAAAATGATATATACATCATGGGTCTAGGACTTATGGTTGTTGAGATCTATGGTGATGACGGACAGACAGACGGACAGACAGACAGACAAAACGGGGACAATGCCATTTTTGCAGAACTATGGCACTATACAGCACCAATCCGGAAATGACGTCATAGAGGATTTTTTTTTATTTATAGCGTCGGCGCTCCCAATCTACAAAAAAAAAAAAAAAAATAACCATCGGGACGTCATAGATTATTTATAGGACGGCTTTTCCCATTCTGCACGGACGGACGACAAGATAGCTGCTTTATTAGTAAGAATAAAAAAAATTGAGCTAATTTTAGCACGCGCTCATAAATGAGCTCAAAAGGGTGGTTTGATTTTTTTTTATTTTGCTACTTTCAGCTATTGCGTCATTGCGTATATTACTGACGTCATGACGACGGATTACGGCAAGGCCTGGAAGGCCGAGTCCATGAAGCTGAGAAGAACCATGTGTGGAAGTCTCACTGTAAGAAAGTCATACCGGACTTTTACGTGAACATGCCGGGCGAAGTGGACATCTTCAGGCTCTTGTGATGGTGATGAGGCTGCCGACCCTATGCGATCTGTGTGACACGACAGACTGACCTCTGATTATCAACAGACTTTATATCATATTTTTTTAATGTCAGAGTGACTAGCCCCACAACGAAACTGGGTCAAATAAAAGTCATATTGTGCAGAACCGTTCTAAGGAGTTTAGGGGCTTGGCAGAGACTTTCAGAGATGTTTGGGGCCCTAGCTGAAAATTTCAGAGAAATTGAAACCCTAGGCAAAAGTATCAGTTGGGTGCTCTTAGCACAAGATATAATAAGATTCAATACTAGCAGTGGGGCCCTTCTGCAGCTAGGGACTTAGGCGGTTTCTTCTTTTTCTGTTTATAAGAACGGCTCTGAAGCTGTGCGTGTGTGTGTGTGTGAGCGAATGGTCGATGATGCTTCGCTGGCAGAATTGTTGTGATACTTTTTTATCAGGCAAATGTGGAAAGTTGGCATTCAATGTCGTAATTCCCAACATATTTAATACAGTGGTTCTAAAACTTTTGAAACTCGCGACCTACAAAGAGACTTATTATGTTTTCGCGACCTACTTGTAAAGAAAAAAAAATTAAAAGAAAGAATGGATTGTATTATTAGCGATGAAGCAATCGTTACACGTTTTAGTGACCCTGTTGATATTAGCAGACGAATCTCCATGGGTTCGTGGTTCACGCTTTGATAAATAAAAAAACAAGTTTTTGTATCATTTTCTATTTAGTGTACGTAATGAAACCCTGTGAACAATTACTTTGTTGAATCAACTTTATGTCATTTTTTTTTTAATATTTGTTTTGAAAACCTTTTATTTCATTATTAAATGTAAATAACATTGTGAAAATCCCACAATCAAACTGCATTAATATTGATATATATAATCGGTAGAATGTTATTTTCATTAGACGTTATTTAGCATTACGAAATTCAAGATTTGTAAGTGATTTGTTTACACGTCAATTTGTATTCATTTCATATAATCAAAAGATTTGTTACTTTAACCACTCGTTCTCATATCATTATCAACTTCTAACTGTATAGACAACTAATTTTATTATTATTACATGTTTCATTAGTGTAATTATATCCACTGATCTGAATGTTTGATCAGTTACTTTGACACGTACTATGTGAGCAGAGTCTAACCCCCCACACACCGCTGCGTTTTGTTTGTAGCTACGCGTTAAGCTGAAGTCGTCTGAAAACCGTGTGACGTCACGAACCAATCTTTAAGAGCGATAAAACACACCGGCACGACGTCTATCATACGTGTCTGCGGTTTTTCCCCAAAACGAAGCTAGACCTGTTTTTGACGCACCTTCAGAGAAAACGCGTTGTAAACAATACAAAATGGGTGACTTGACGACATTACTAAAACAAGACATTTTATAAAATAATTGCATTATTGTGAAAAAACAATTATTCAAATTTAAAGAGAAAAGTGAATTATATCATGCTGAAAAAAATAATGTAGTAGATCACAAAAATAACTATTTGTGAAACATTTTAGTTTTAGACAGTGTTTGAATAGAGAAATACGAATAAAATTTTCTAAAGACTAAGACAAAGTGCCTTAGCCAACGGGTATTCAAGTATTTAGTTTAATACTATTAATAGCAGCTTCTCGCCCACTGATACAAACTAATAATATAAAAAAATGTAGTATACACAATTATTAAATTTACTTTAATCAATATCATTATCAATAGTTTGTATTAAGCTCGGCATCACATGACTCGACTATTTTTCGAGACAGCAGCCAAGTCGAACAATTATGACCAAACCATTACCGCACAATATCTGTCGATGTAATGAGTAAAGTGATCAGGCTTTAAATTGTCAAATGTATTTTAAATGAATTCAAATTTATCTGTTGTACTAGTTGGTGTTTTTTTATTACTCCAGACTTCAGTTCAAGTGATTACTAGCCTACTAAGACGTATATAACTAAGACTAATTTTATATTACTAATATTAGGTACTTCAATGAGAAATTCAAAACAATAATATAAAAGTTTAATATGTTTAATTGGATATAGTTGATTGCAAGCTTTTCAATGATACCACACTTAGTATTCTATGTCTTTTAGAACAGATGGTATGATTTTTTTTTTGCAGATCTAAAAAGGGGGGGGGTCACTTTTACATAACATACGGAATATAAAAAAAAAAAACAACCTTTGAGCAAAATGTCAATGAGCTACAGATAAAATTGCATAGTTTTTTAACTATTGAATGTATATACCTCAAATTTTCAATTTAGATACTTTATTGAAAATTTATCAATGTACCTTATCATATAGAGCCTTCATTAAAAAAAAAAAAACTTTATTATTTTTTTTTTTTTAATTT
Source organism: Bulinus truncatus (assembly GCA_021962125.1). Taxonomy (NCBI): domain Eukaryota; kingdom Metazoa; phylum Mollusca; class Gastropoda; family Planorbidae; genus Bulinus; species Bulinus truncatus. Next base: position 520,472 of record JAGDYQ010000336.1, read on the forward strand.
GATGTTCAAGATTAACATTTTTATGCTAAAAAATTCTTTTAACTTTAGAACCATGAAAAAAAGAAGCCTGAAACTTTCAATCTAGATACTTTAATAAATGATGATAAATGTGCTATATTAAGAAAATTTTGATCTTGAGAAAGAAACCAAAACATTTTTTTTTAATTTGACAGCCAAGAAAGCGTTTTTATAATAGAAAATGTATAATTTTTTAACTATTTAAGTTATAGGCCTCAGATATTCTTTTATAGCTCAAGACATTACTACATGGTATTGATTTGAAACATTTTATTTTATGAAAAACTTTATAATAAATAAAGCTGATTGCGGTGGCCGACAGCTGACATTTACATTGCTAACTTTTATATTAGGTGCAAAAGAAAACATGATTAGAAATTTCTGCACCTAATTTTTTCATGTTTCACTTAAAGTTTCCATTTGTCAACTAAGTCATTTCTGGACATCTGTATCTGCATGAATATTATTACTATTAGTTTAATACTAACACCCTCTCTTAAACACAATACAAGACTGTAGACTATTATGTATTATCCAAGTAGACTACTTTAAAATTTACATACTGTTTTGTTGAATAATCATCCTATATTTAAAAAAAAGATAATAATTTTATTATTACTTACTGAGCCTAGATTTAAATCTAAGTCTAGAATGGCCTAGAAATAATTTTAGACAAAAGTTTTTGACCTCAAATTGCTGGAATACACCCTCTTTGTCTATATTTTTTTTCGCTTAGAGATCTCAGTCAACGGAACAAAACTTTGTTGGTCATTTGTTTGGCAATATTTGTAAAAGTAAACTGTAGGCTAGTAGCATGGATAAATTTGTAATGACGAGAACTGACCAGAACATGGAAGAGTCTGATGATCAAGCAGACAAAGACGAACGAAAAAGAAAACGACGCAAGTATAATCCTGAATATATACCATTCGGCTTCACCGCAGTAGGAACCGATGCTGACCACCTCCATTTTTTACATCTTTTGCCCGTAACTAATGATAGGCCTACCATTTAGCAAACTTAAGACATATTCTGTCCCAACCTGAGGTACGAGAAAAGTTGAGGGCAGGTCGTCTTGGCCAATGGGGGTCCGCCACCCGAGCTTGGAATGTATGTGGGGTCGGCAGCATAAAAAAGGTTGAAAACCTCTGGGCTACCAGACTGAACATTTTTTTTTCTTGATATATGTTGACTAATGTTGACATTTTAAACTTATCATTCTTCTAATATTACTTCTCAAGTTTAATTGTCTATTATACTAGCAATTATCTATTAGTAAATATTAGCTGGCTAATTGACATACTTTTTTGTAGTATAATCAATTTAATCTTCATTTATTAATAAGTAAAAAAAAATAATCAACTCATCGATTTTTTTAGAACAATAAGCATAAACTTTGCCAACATAGCGTGACTTTGGGCGTTACATTAAGATTCAGGTCCAACTAGGATAAACAGTTTGATAGAAGGAGACATTCTTTGTAAAGTATAGCCATCCATATTGACTGAAATCCAACTATTGTCTACTGAAAACCGTTCAATGTATCGGGAGAACATCCACTTTAACTTAACGTTTTTCTTAACACTGCACTTCACTGACCACAGGTACGGATTTTAACTTTGCATCATGTTCCCCCGATCTATCTTCCCACCCAGGTCTACCGTAAGTTAATTGTGGGCCCTCTGAAATCTCTATTAGTATTTCTGGGGCCCATTTGATCACATAACAACTAATTGCCAGATTGAATTTTTGAAAGTTTATTTTTAGACTTCTTAAAATAACACTCTACAATTGACGTTTTTTAGCTGTTTGTTGATTGTCCTTTTTACTGAAGTGTATAAGGCTTCTTGTAACATAATATTTGAGTACGTAGACCAAAAACTAAAAATAGAAGGAAGCACAAAGTTTATTGGGTAATAAAATATTATTTATAACTTTTTTTTTTTTACTAAAATTTGAAACAAGTTGCTATTTAAATAAAAATGACTTTTTAATTAGTTGATTTAGATATGATTAAATATAATAAATGTTATCCTGATATTTTATGTGGAGCCAGTCTCAATGACAGCCACGTAAGTAAATGTAATGGTTTATTCACTTCACATTGTTATACTTCTTTGATCTGTCTTCTGATTCATAGATCAGTTTGTCTCAGTGTGCCACATATCTGGGATTTTCCAATAATTGTCTCAATAAATGTTAGCAGTTTTTAACAGCCGCCCCCATCATAGTCAACAAACTTCAAACTTTCGATAGTCACCTCTAATAATTACGTCAAACGTTCATTAGTCACCTCTAATAATTACGTCAAACTTTTATTAGTCACCTCCAATAATTACGTCAAACTTTTATTAATCACCTGTAATAATTACGTCAAACTTTCGATAGTCATCTCTAATAATTACGTCAAACATTTATTAGTCACCTTTAATAATTACGTCATACTTTTATTAGTCACCTCTAATAATTACGTCAAACTTTTCTTAGTCATCTCTAATAATTACGTCAAACGTTCATTAGTCACCTCTAATAATTAAGTCGAATTTTCGATAGTCACCTCTAATAATTACGTCAAACTTTCGATAGTCACCTCTAATAATTACGTCAAACTTTTATTAGTCACCTCTAATAATTACGTCAGAAATTCGATAGTCACCTCTAATAATTACGTCGAACATTTATTAGTCACCTCTAATAATTACGTAAAACGTTTATTAGTCACATATAATAATTACGTCAAACATTTATTAGTCACCACTAATAATAGCATCAAACTTTTATTAGTCACCTCTAATAATTACGTCATACTTTTCTTAGTCACCTCTAATAATTACGTCAAACTTTTATTAGTCACCTCTAATAATTACGTCAAACTTTTATTAGTCACCTCTAATAATTACGTCAAACTTTTCTTAGTCACCTCTAATAATTCCGTCAAACTTTTATTAGTCGCCTCTAATAATTACGTCAAACTTTCGATTGTCACCTCTGATATTTAAATTTTTCTACCCCGCCTTCTAAAGGAATAAAAACTAATAACACAATCATTATGTCTCTTTCCTGAAATATTATTTTTTAACAGTATAGGCTCTTCATTGACTTTTTGTTTTAATTGTCAGTATTGCAGTTTGCCGGAACTGTAACGAATATTTATGTTGTAAAAAATGAATAATTAATGATAGTTTTAGCAAACTGAAAAAAAAACATGATTGAATTGAATTTCATTGTTGAAATAGTTGTATATTATTAGTACATGTAAAGCAGATCATTATTTTGAAAAAGTTTAGTTCAGACATGGGCAAACTACGTCCCTGGGGCGCCGAACTGTTTAATCTGGGAAACGTCATTGAACCCATTTCAAAGTGAAGCACAGTACTAGCCTTTTATTCTTATGACATTTACGTTAAATCTATATTACTGTAAACATTCCATCCGTCTGTACTTCGTTAGGCCCGCCACTTATTTTTACGAACCCAGTTTGGACTGAGACATTTAAATGTACCCACCCCCAGTCTAGTGCGTTTGGCCTTGTATCAACCTCGTTAGAAAGTCGACGCGATCATTACCAGGCGTGTCTGTAAGCACAAGAATTATCTAAAGATTCACCAATACACAATGCCGGGCTATTAGATCTTGACTGCTACAACTATATTAGGCAATTCAAAATTTAAATTGTTCAAGTTTCAATTTTAATGGCTTACAATTGTTCAAAAAAACTAAAATTCATATTAAATACTTTATATTAATTTGATCTTAAACATATGTTCTATTTTTTATTGTTAATAAATTGGTAGAAAAAATGTTTGAAAGAAATTATCTTAGGTGGGCGATTATTTACACACAACAACTAATTGCCAAATTGAATATTTGAAAGTTTATTTTTAGACATCTTAAAATAACTCTACAATTGACGTTTTTAGCTGTTTGTTGATTATCCTTTTACTAAAATGTATCAAAATAAGGCTTCTTGTAACATAATATTTGAGTACGTAGACCAAAAACTAAAAATAGAAGGAAGCACAAAGTTTATTGGGTAATAAAATATTATTTGTAATTTTTTTTTTTTACTAAAAATTGAAACATAGTGAATGAAAAGTTTTAAATAGTTAAAAAAACCAACAAATTTAAAATTTCCATAAAAAGATATTAATCCATTGAAAATGTAAAAATAAATGAAAAATGTAAGCTATTGGAAGAAGCAATACCAGGGAATTATTTTTATTCATTATGTCCACCAGTTAAGTGTCAGCAAACGTGATATTTCTTGTGATTTTTGCTACAAAATACTTCACTAGACACGAAGAAAAATTAATAAAATGCTGGCATCAAAGCGTCATCCTTTTGTTATAAAAATGGTTTATGTTTTGTTGAATGACAGCATTTAATTTATTCATGTTTGATCTTTTCATTTCAAAATGAATGAATAATATTTAAGATAAGGCCGTTAATACACGTAGGAATATTACTGTTTATAATTTATTTATTTTTAATGACTTTTTTATCAGTTTATTTCAATAAATTCTAAAGGTTTCCTTCGTGGCTAAAATTTATGACCAGAATGGGAAAATTTTTAAAATTAAACTACTTATAAGAAAATGAATATTGTCATTTTAGCAATTACAAGTATTTTAGCCCGTCGAACTATCAGAGTGTTATGTTTTTTTTAACAAAGGGATCGTTTCTCTACTGTTCAATCTGCGTTGTACATCTAGGGAACAAACAAAATACACAATTACACACATACACAGGTCAACTGAGTGATTACATTCACCTGCATTGGTATTGATTACACTGGTCAACTGAGTGATTACATTCACCTGCATTGGTATTGATTACACAGGTCAACTGAGTGATTACATTCACCTGCATTGGTGTTGATTACACTGGTCAACTGAGTGATTACATTCACCTGCATTGGTATTGATTACACTGATCAACTGAGTGGTTACATTCACCTGCATTGGTATTGATTACACTGGTCAACTGAGTGATTATATTCACCTGCATTGGTATTGATTACACAAGTCAACTGAGTGATTACATTCACCTGCATTGGTATTGATACACTGGTCAACTGAGTGATTATATCCACCTGCATTGGTATTGATTACACTGGTCATTATATTAAAATATATGTCCAAATGAAGGTGTTTAATAGGGCTTAGATTTTAAGGGGAAAAGTTTTAAAGTTTTGTTGTATACTTAATGATTTGAATAGTTCAATGTTTTTGAGTGATGTAAATTATTAACATCTTTTTATTTGACAGTTTTATTTCATTATTGACTTTCTCATGTTTGTATTTCATATTAAGTTTAGGTTGTTGTTTCTCTAAAGACATGACAATTTGATAATTAAATTAATACAACATTATGTTATCATGTAATGTCTGTTTTATCACAACATAATTTTCTGTTCAAACACTTTTAATTTTTAGCGGTCTCTCTTTTTCTTTTTCTTTGACAAAAAAAAAAAAGAAATATAAAATTGTAATCATTGTTGTCTAGCTTAAACAAAGTAAAGAGAAACATGAGATTTTTGAAATAACATAGTAGATAGTCGATGTAGTTATAGCATTGCTTTTTTTTTAAAATTCATAGGTGAGCCTCAGTTATTCCTGTATTCCGTGTACACTTCCACTGAACCACCATAGAGAACAATAAGGTTTTTTCGCTGACAACATTTTCAATTATCGGAAATTTACTCTCTTAATATTAATTTTACTTGACGTTAGAATGATTTAATAACCTTCGTTCTCTGATCAATGAATTTACATTTTCAAATTATCATATTAAGTTAAGTATCCGCCAGGCCAGTATCGATGTGATTATTTGGGATAGAACTTATTAAAAGAAACAAAATGTCCAAAGCAATCTATTTTACTGGTGTCGAGTATCGATTAATTCTTGTAGTTCATTCATCGTTGGGAATGGTGCGCATTCCTAACAGATGCCCAATGAAATCTAAAATATAATAAATGTGTTAATATTGTAAATATATTAATATTGTTATAAATTATATAAATACACGACACTCTGTTGCATAACAAATATACTAATTATATTCATAATATCAATATTTGTATTTTTTAAAAAATCATATTTAAAATACATTTATTTATAGTAGATAACTTAGTTCAACAAAAATCGATTTGCAAATGTTTTACTGATATTTCTATTATGGTTTATGTTATGAGCAGTTGATCGTTTAATAACATACATGAATACGGTCCCTTAAAATACTAAGTTTCAGTCTTATGTGAAATCTTTAAATTGAGCCCAACTTATCTCATCCTTACAGGAATTTAACACATACACACACCGGCAGTCCGTGTGACATGACCATCATGTCCTAAATGTCTACATCAACCACATCGTCTATCACGCGACTGTATAAAATATAAAACCGTTTTGAGACGTTTATTTTAAATTTGTTTCTATGAATTTTACTGATCTACAATTTTTTTATCTTGCAGAATGACCTGATGTCAAAATAAAATATCGTCATAAATTGTTTTATTTCTTTTAATATCAACAAACGCAACAAGATTGTCATTTTTACATACTCAGTTGATTCTCACGATTTGTTTAATTCAATAACAGAATTTTTCTATTAAAAGTTTGCCTAGTAAGTTTTGTAGGAACTGCACTCAGTGCACTGAAGGCACACTTTAAGGTTTGTACAACTTCAGCCTTGTGATCCAAGTTGTCTTGGTGGGGAGGTGGGTGGTGTTAATATTGGTAGGGTTGATGGCTATGATTACTAGCCGTGACTGAATTTATGTAGATTACTTTTAAAACAAGGTATTAAAATCATTATTATTTTTCTGCAAATAGCTAATAGTGGCAATAAAAATGAATTGGTGTCGAGTATCGAACATTTTTCGTTTAAAATATATCGGCGATACACAAATCAATCCTTGATACAAAAAGGATCGGCAATACAATAACCAATTCTAAAAAAGTATCGCCGATACTGTATTGGCCGATACCGAAACTTCGATACTAACAAGCCTGGTGTTTGAAGCCCATCTCATGTGTGTGAACAAATTTTTACTTTATCGTTATGAGCATACTGCAAATTTTTTCATGATTGACTGAACAGAAGAACTGTAAACAAAAACCAAGATAAGTGTGCACACAGACAACTATTGTCACTGACCTGTATAATTAAGACATCTTCCGTGTAGCATCATCCCCGCCCCCTATTTCTTCCTTCTCTGCTTCAATACATGAGAGGTTCAGAACAATAAGCACATACCACGCGACGCAGTAAAAACCTATTAACTCACCCCAACCCATTCCATCTTCAGTCTCTTTGTGAGTTTAAATTACATTTGGTCAGCTCATAGTGAAATCTCGATGTTAGGTAGAAATTTTCCTTATTTAATTAAAGTACATTGCCCGTTCACTGAAGAGATGATGGTGGGAAAGTAATTCTGACACCTACAAATAAGTCATATTACCGAAACGTACTAGGGGGAACAACCTTTACAATGGACTCTGATTTATTTACATTAGTAAGGAATGAAAGTAGGGAAACAGTGAGAGGAATCATCTTTAAAAAATGAGTTTAGTGGAAGGAAATGAAGTCCAGACTCAACAAGCCCGTTCCAGATAAGGTACAGTAGTTAGTGTGATATGCCGCGTTCAGCCGTCCGAATAACGCAGTACAGTATTTAGTGTGAGGTGCCACACCCAGCCGCCTTCAACCACACTGTACCATTAGTTAGTAGAAATAGTTAAAAACTCTTTTTAGATTTTAGAGTTAAATTGTTACAAACTGTATCTTGTTGTAAACTTAGCTGGCAGCCAAAAGCTCCATTTATATATTAAAATAAAGATAACGTCTTGTTTGTTATGCAAACACCCGACTTGACCTAGTTCTCCATTCGTCTATCACGTGGATGTAAACAAATAATTATTTTACCTCTCGCATTCAGTTTGGGACCAAGACAAAGGTCTTCAAATTGTCTATCTGCTAACTTGTGGCAGCAATAAACATCTAACACTATGAGTTTCAGCCGATATGTGTGTCTGAATACCATTGTATGGGTCAGCCATATTAGCTCTAGACAACAACAGATCATCCACGGAATGTCTACGTTACAGATCTAGACCAATGAATGGAGAGCGTACAGCATGCAAGAACGAATACCCGAACCTGTTGTAACTGGCTCCACAGTCCGAATTATGTCCAATCAATACATTAATTAATAGTTTTTATTTCTTTGCTTTCCTAGATAAATTGTAGAAATAATATTTTGGTATAAGATTGTGTATATTGTGGGACTGTCGTATAATCATAGATATAACCAAATGAGGATCTTTTTGATGGCTATGTTAATTAAATTTGGATAAATTTCTTCTTTTAAGTTTTTTTAGCTCAACAAGTTTTACCAGTCCGATATTTAAAGACCTGATTTCTGCTGTTTATATATATATATCATTAGCGGCTTTTTTTGCATTTATTTACCAAACTTTGTTTGTGATACAGAGATTTTTTTATAAAAGTTATAGGAGACAACTGTAATCTGACTATGATAAGTAAATAATTTAACAGTTATGTCCCTTTGATTGCAAATATTTTTTTTATTTTTGCATAAAATTTTTTTTTAGTAATTTAGACTTTTTTTCCGTAAAATTCACGACCCATACAGCTTAAGTTATTGTTTGTTGATTCATTATATAAACATTGTTTATTATTACTGAACTGAACATTGTATATTTACATTTGTTCAGTTTTACACTGTCGGCTATAATTCAGTCGATCGTGTACCTATTTTCGATTTTTATTTGTTTATTCAAATAACTTAATTTTCTCTTCATTTTCGTTTATGACGTAATAAGTTATTTATTTACTGAAAATATTTACAAACTAATGTAATAAACAAATAAAAAATTCATGACGTGACAGAAATAAACAAAGTTTAACAATAATTTTGGTTAATTGAAAGTTTTATTGAAAATATTTGAGTCCAGACATTTTAATGTACAGAAGATAAACAACATTAGAATAAATAAATATATTGATGACAATAATAAACAAACAACATTAGAATAAATAAATATATTGATGACAATAATAAACAAACAACAAATGTTTATGTTGATGTCATAATATAATAGAATGACATACAAATAAAATACAACACCGCCATATTGTTTGTTTACAAACAACTCAATAGACACGACCAGCCCCGCTGTAATTAAGTTTAGAATTTAAACTTCCACTGTGGACAAATTGATACAACCACCACCAACCACCACCACCAACAACACCACCACCTGTATACCCCACACAATGAACTCTGGCTCCACTACTACCTGGACATGTACATGTTGTGTAGGTAAATTTATTTAATCTATCACCCACCTTGTATTTGTCCACCCAGTGACCAACACTGACCTGTTTACTACATCCATGAGGATGTGACACTATAAAGTTCAACTTGTCCACATCTCGAGATTCTCTGTATTTGTTGTAGACTTTCCACCAGACATCAACATAATGTCTCCACAACATGTTCAGTTTATCTCCCAGATTTTTGTCACATGTCACACATTTCAACCTACACATGTCTCTCTCAATGTTTACATCAACAACACTGACCTGATCAACACTGACCACTGGACTGTCTTCTCTATCATAAAACAATCTCAAGGACGTGTGGCTGGCCTCAATGTCATCAAACACCACATGTGTGGCTGTGTACACATAAAACTCCCACCACACGTGGCTGGCTGTGTCTGAATGTTTACATTTTGTACACCAACATGTTGTGTAGTTCTTCCAATGTTTACCTCCATATTGTCTATATCCATCTGTAAACTTGTCCACTCCACTCACCATCCCACTTCCTGTTCTCAAGTTTGTTTTGTCTCTCATGTTGTAAAATGGATATGAAACTTTTGTGTCTGGCCAAAACTCTGGTCTGTGTGGACTGGTCATTTTAACATCAACTCTGACTGTCAGGTCAGCTGTAGCTTTGATCAGTTCATACAAATCATTGTCACGATGACCTTCAGGTAGATGGTTTAAGGTGAATGTATCAACAGGTATAAACTGTCTATGACCTGGATTCTTCTTACAGCCAATAAGATGTTTGTGTAGATCAGCTTCTCCACCTTCTGACACCTGAGTTTCATGATCACCTGGAACAGACAAATCAAGTTACAATTGTAAAGTAGGGAATATTTCCACATGCTAAACATAACAATATCAAACATGTCAAGTCCACATATTATGTCTGCTATATAATCACAATGTAAACAATATTAATAAATAGTGTTTCATTTTACCATAAAGTTGATTGTCCATTGTGTGAGTTTCACTGTCCCCCAATTGACTTTAGACCTCAGGTGTAATATATATTTTAAATCTGAAATAAACAAATCAATAATTCATATAGATAATATTACAGTTAAGAAATAAAAATATTCCAACTCAGGCTAGTTAACTTAAATAAATACATCTCAATATAAAGTAACATTTAACATTTGAATGAAAACTTCTCTTACCCACAATTCATGTAATAAAAAAACTTACCATTAAGTTATTCTTCTATTTTTTCAGTAATTCAATTTCTCCAAATTCTGACATCTGAATTTTTTTTTACCTGCAAATGTTCAAAAAAAAACATAAAATACATCAAGATTTTTAACTTTAAAGAAATCAGAATATATATTTATATAGTATGTTTTATATTTTAAATATATATTTTACCTCCAAGTGTTTCTATTCACTCTGTCAGTTACACTGTCTACCAAGAGACTTGGGAACTCTGCTAAAAATGAATACATCAATATCAGATATTATGACAACTTGTATTAATCTTTACACAAATAATTTATATCATATGTATATTTTTTTATTATTTTCAGTAATAGCGAGTAATGACAGAGTATCTGCGTAAAGGTAAAAGACAAATATAATAACACTTTTGGAAACATCTTTTACATTTCAAGTAGATATCTACCTGAATATTGATACTTAAAACAAAAAAATAAATTAAGATTCTATTTCAAAAGAAAAAAATGTTAGCATTTTTAAAAATTGAGATTAACTATTTTATGAATTGAAAAATGTTTTCAGCAACATTGTAATTCAAAAAAGTGTTTGTCTTTTAGACATTGAAAGTTTAACCAAGTAAACATTTCAGCTTATTTTCTTTCCAAATATTATGCATTATTGTTTGCTTTCATGGCTCATTTTTTTTATCAGGCCAAATTAATTTTAATAACATTTTCAATCATAACATAACATAAATTATTCAATTTATTTAAACCTAGTAATCTGCATGATAGATTGATAAAACCTTACCTATAAGACTGGTTATGAATATATTTTTATGTTAAATACTTGAAGAATTAATACTATCCGATGTTACATTAATGAGACATTTTTTTATACTTTTAAAAAAATTAAAAAGATAAATGTTCTTATTTATTCGCTACAACTTAAAGAAATATAATTAGACGGTTTTTTTATGAAAAAACATGTTTCATTCTTTAAAGAGCTTTTAGCATTATGTTGTTCTACAATTAAAAACTTATAAATTTTGAAAAATAATATTAAGTGAATTAATAAATCAAAAAAAGTTGAAAAGAGATAAATGTACACTAGTTTTAATAAACACTTAAAGCTAAACAGTATCATTTGAAATTTTCATTTATGAACCACTGATTTAGATATTTATTAAATAAGTGATTCTTAATGTAACGGTTATGAACAAATTGTGGGCTGCTAACAAACTTCTAATGGGTTTTGACAAAATTGGGAAATGCAGGGTGGAGCGTATAAAGTATTTTGTCTCCTACTCACCTACTATGGAGACAAGCTACTTTTTCAAAATTTACTATGTACATTCTTATTTAAAATAACAATATATATATATATATATATATATAATATATAATATATATTATATTAATATATACGAAGAAAACTATATTACAGCTATTTAATAAAATAGAAAATAATTTTGTAAAAAAAAAAAAACGAAATGATTTATAAAAATAATATAAATTTCTAATACCAATCAACAATTAAAAATTTGCATAAAATTAAATCAAATTAAATTGAACAAAATTTAAAAATAAATGTAAATCAAGTCAGAACTGGCGAAATATTCAATGAACATTTTCAATTCAAAAGATAAAAAAATATTTTTTCTTAAAAGCTTAGACAATATAAATCATTTAGCATCTGAAATTTAACTTTTTTTTAAAAAAAGTATTTTGCAAATATTTAGATTTCTTTTTTTGTAGCATGAATAATATTTTCTCTGTGTCTCCGGTGAAATAAAATAAAATAATTATTGCTAGTGATAAGCTCATACTCCCAGTCAAGCACTAGCAACTACAGATTCAAGAATTATTTTAATATTGACTATAAGTGTATGACAAATATAAAATTATTAGGTGAAAAACATTAATTTTTAAAATTTAAAAACTTCGTATTATATTGATTGGATGTAGATAATTGTAATCACGCTCAAAGTAATTAATGTCAAATAAATGCCATGGCAACTTCGCCGAAGTTATTTACAAAAATTAAGTCTTATTGCAGCGGATAAAAACTAAAGCTAAATACATGCTAGATTAAATTGCTACAATTATTATAACATCTGTTAAATCTTAAAATTTAAGAATAAATAAAAACTATCATTTATGCAACAAGCAATCTATCTGATAGTGGCAGATATAAAATGTAGCCAGGAAGATACTAACATTAAAACGAACCATTTAAACTTAATTAATTACAGTCTGTAACTTCTCTTTTAAAAATTCTAACTTAATATTTAAAAAAAAATGGAGAGCAATTTAAATGCCAATTTTTTATTATTTTTTTTTCAAATATCATATTGAATTGTAGAAATCAAATAATAATAATAATAGATAGTAACAGATTAGTTAGTCAAATTGGCATCAAACCTTCGTCTTTTGATACAACCAAATAGACAGTATCGATACATAATAACATATTATTGTTTGATTTTTTTATATTTACATTGTATTAAATTACCTGAGTATTTTATTGAAAAAAGGCAATGTACGTCATAATCTGTGGTGTGTTTGTTTATGACACTATGTAATTATAATTGAAATAAAACACACTAACAAACAGCCATAACATGTTCAATATATTATAAAATAAAATTCTTGACTGCTTAATACCAATATCTTTAGTGTAAGATCGATATATGAGACCAGTATTTCTTCAACTTAATACATTTATCTTTAGTATAATTCAATCATCTTTAATTATTAAAACCTGCATGTTGAAAGAAAAAAAAATAAATAAATATTTTAAATTTTCTTGTGAGGTTTGAGATAAATTAATAATGTTCACACTAAACGAATTACGGATACTCACTATATAGAATAGTGACCAACAATGGTGAACAGCAAACTATAATTTCCGTATTTATACTAAAACTAGGACCAAAAATAATTTCAACCATAGTTAATTAGACTATTTAACTGTTTATTAAAGAGTTTTACAACTTACCTTAGCTAGACTAAACATATTGACCAATTTTGTCACTTCTTTCTGTTTATTCTGATTGCGGTGTAACGCCCTTATGACTGACTCAAAAGAAATGTTTCCGAACTGACGTAGCTTTCATAGTTCTATAAATAGTACGGTAGGCCTACTTTCCATTTTTAAATATTCGGTAATTCCACAAACATGACTTAATACAGCATTTTAGAAATTCAAGTAGAATAAAAACTTGACCTGATTAAAAAAAAAACAGTTACATATTTGATATCAGCAGTAAAAATAGAACTAAAAACTTGAAAAAATTTACAAAACTCTGACCTCAAAAATCACGCAGACCAGTATAATAATTATCAGATACTGGGCCAAGTGAGCGATTTACTAAGCCACAACACTCAACGACCTATCTAACCAATCAATATGTTGAATGTTGTGTGCCTGTGTCTTTCTTTTTACTCCTGCCGTTAGACTAACCAAAACTAATACTTACTCAACATATTTTTTTAGAGTTTTTCAGTTTGTAAAAATTAAATTTGTTATTGTTCTTTATACTAGTCAACAGAGGCCCGGTACCCGGACCGGCTTGTAGGCACGAACTTGGAGTTGAAAATGGTGATAAATATATTTGAGCGCATAAACTATCAATTGAGCATATCTTTGTACTCGGAGTGTCTCCAAAGATTATTAATTGTAGACAAAATACATTTAAGTATAGGGACACTTGTTTATTACATCAAATAAAGTTCTTTTTTTTATATAGTTCATCCCAAAGAAAATAATCATCATTATAGGTACACAAATTTTGAATCTAACGTCCAACTGTACATAATTTGTGCACACAGCACCAAAATCATTGATGAATCTAAATTCAACCATAGTATTTTAAAGGACTCTTTTTAAAATGTTCTTCATTTTGTGTTTTATCGTGTTCAAAATATTGTATTAAATAAAAATGGGGTGACGTATGTACGTGCCAGTTAAGCGATTTTCTACTTGTATAGTACTTGGTTTATTTACTGTTATCAGCACCGTAGCGTGAAAATTCAACAGCAGGGGCCAAGCATTCTACAGCAGGGGGCAGGCAATAGCAGGGGCAGGTAATAAACTTTAATAAGTAGAGCAAATAAGCAGAGGGGGGCCAGACTAAATGCGGAGGAGGGGGCCCTGCACCCCGAACGCTACGGGCCTGACTGTTATACACATTGTGTTATAGTAGAATATATCGTGCCGAAAATATTGTCAACCCGATGCACGTTTTATTACAAAAACTATTGTTAAAAATGCAACATTCGTTTTACATTTACTTTACTTAACGGTCATACCGTTTTGAATAGCAGCAGAATCAAGAAGCAGTCATATATCAGTTAAGGACGCAGAACAGAAGTAAATATATAGCCTATTAATAAAGAAATAGATATCAGGCTGATTATTCGGGTGTGTCTGGTTATTCTAATTGATCTGATTCACTGTTGTCGTAGTACTGCTGCTGTGAAAACATTGATGTATGCAGTGTAAAGTTCGTAAGTGAGCCGATACGATGACACAGTTGAATACGTTCACAATATTCGGGCCTTGTCAAAATATCCATGGATTTGTTGTACTTTCTCATCTCGCATCTCTATACAGATATAGATGTAAAATATTTATTTTGACGTGATAAAAGAAGCTCTTTCCTCTGTAAAAATAAATGTTTAATATTGATGAAACTTGATATTTTATATGGTAAATATTGAAACAGTATTGACCTTGACCTTGATATACTTTCTTATATAGAGACATTCGATTATTGCCTAACAGGTTTTTTTTTTAATTGAGTAATTGACTTACTCATAATTCAGACAAGCATCCCACAATTTCATGACACAGAGTGTCAGATTATAGACACATCCCACAATTCCATGACACAGTGTGTCAGACTTGAGACATACACCCCACAATTCCATGATACAGTATGTATCATTTACTTCAGATACAGCCTATTTTTCTCTGTCATAGTGTGTCATGCTTCATTCATCCCCGAACATACCCCGACAAAGTGTGTCACACTTCAGACATAACTCCCCCCTCCCAACATTCCCTGCTATAGTGTGTCACACTTCAATCACAGTTACATTTAATGATATCCAAAAAACATTTTCGAATAATCAGCACAATAGACATGTTCATTTTGTATGTAATTACTTTAGTAAATTGAATTTTAAATCCAGCTCATGTATACTCTACATGCTGTTTATGATTATTTACTACTTATATCAGAAATACTTTCTGTCAAATAAAAATAATAAAATGTTTTATTGTACATTCTTTAGAAAGGTTAATTTACAAACCAACTTCTTAACGATATAATAAAATATAGCATATCGATAGCCTCATCAGACATACTGCAACCACTGACTTCATAAACTATCAAAAATGAAGCCAAAATTGTATTTCAGATTCCGTCATTCAATCAATTACCACTTGTCTTTGGACTACTGCTGACTACCACAATGTTTCCACGTTGTTCAATCATAGTCCTCTGATAGAGCTGATCATTCCTCTGATACCCCTTATTCCCCCCTTTTTCTTCTGATACAGTTTATCACTTTTGTTCATCTGATACAGCTATCCCCCCCTCCCTTGTTCCTCTGATACAACTATCCCCCCTTGTTCCTCTGATATATCTTATCCCCCTTGTTCCTCTGATACAACTTATCCCCCTTGTTCCTCTGATACCACTTATCCCCCCTTGTTTCTCTGATACAACTTATCCCCCCTGTTCATATGATACAGCTTATCATCTCTGACACAACATCCACGCTAGCAACACAATTTATTTAGTGATTGCCACATCGTATCTACGGCGACAGTACCACATCTTCATATTATCCCCCTCCCCAGACATCGCTGACATTCACATTAATTATGGTGTTTTATGTAGCCTGTCTGCTACATTCGATTAATGAGGCATACATTTGTGATACATAAACAAACTTAAAGCTTTGATGTAATTAACAGCATTGTATGTCACGATATTCTGAATCATTGAAGACTTTTTGTAATCCTTATTAATTTGTTCATCTTGCACCAAATATTTTAAATGGAAATATATTTTTATAACTGCTTAATACTTCATACCAGTTTCCAAATATGTACAATTAAAATGTTTGAAAACAATTATACAATTTTTTATTACTTTCTAAAATTTGTTGACTATAAATTCCTACAAAAAAAATTGTACCATTACCTTTTTTTGACTAGTGGGTTATTAATTAACTTGAAAGATACGTTCCTAAAATAGTTCAGTGTCACTGCCAGGGGGAGCTACAAGCACATGTCAGAGTCACATGCAGGCCCGTAGCCAGGTCGAAGTAAGCGGGGGGGGGGGGGCACCTTCACTTTTTCTTTATTTTTTCCTCTTTTCTTCTTTTTTAAGCGAGGGGCACTCCACACCCTTGGTGTACAAACCTATATAAAATGACTTAGCTATTGTTAGGAATGTGTGGTCAAATTGTCCAAGTTAATGAAGTTGGAGGGTACTAAGATTTAGTGATGTCATACGTTTCGTTAACTTATTTCTTTTCTACTAACAAGATCATTACAAAGAGAGGGATAAAGATGTGTCATGTCTTTAAATTCACCTCAATAAATCAACTGGAACATTTTATTTTTCAATGACTTTTTACAATATGATCCACTAATTAAACCTTTATGTTAAAATGTTATTATATAAAATAACACAGTTTATGAAAACACAAAATATAAAATCAGTTTTATTTCTCATGTAGAACTAAATAAAAATAAACATTCAGAAAAAAAAAATGTAAAAAAAAGGGAAATAAATGCTTAAAAAAATATTTCAGCTGTGACAATGTTCTTTCAAAATGATAGTCTACCTATTGAAACATGACAAAATCCTAACCATCCTAGACACTATCTTGATAAATATTGATATATGTGTTAACCTCCATTTCTATAAATGTTAACTCTCATTACTAAAGATGTTGACCATCTTAAATTAAATTTTCTTTTAACTAGATAATCAGAAATTAAATTTAAACTAATTGAGATGAAAGGGAAGTAATTTGTTTCTATTTTAAATGCTGCACTTTTAAATTAAATATAAACAATTTGAAATTAAATATAAACAATAGCCGACAAAAAATATTTTAGAATACCTAGATAATCATTTTGTTGAGAAAAACAAAGAGGAATGATATGGGATTACAATTGTAACCTATGACCTGTCACTGCTCTAACATGCATACACACTGGTTTCAAACTTAAATGAGAAACATACTCAAATGAAAGTTTTAATTATTTAGTCTCTAATGTCTATAATATTTTTAATTTGAACAATGAAGATTGTTTGAGAATATTTGAAAATTGTGATGGTCAATGTTAACATTAATCACTGTCAATTTTAAAAGATATTAACAAAAAGCTGTTCAAACAACAAGCATGAGTCACTTTGTGACAAGTAAAAATGATAGAATACATTAAATAACTCAGTAAAACTATAGACGAAAAACTCAATTTTGACAAAAAACTAGAATAAATGTTGGGGGTATAAAACAAAAGGCACAGTAAAATAAAAATCATTATTTTTGTACATTTCTGTTAGAAATAGTACATAAGATATCACTATAAAGAAAAATGATTTATAAAATATATGGCTTGAAACTTTATAGCTTAAAGCTAGTTATATTAACAAAAGATAAAAATGTCAAACAATGTGGTATAAACTAAATGTGATGAGATTTTATCTTTTGATGAAAATACTGTACATATTGAAGCAAATGAAAGAAGAAATAAATCACTTTGAACAGAAATTAATTTTTTCACATTTCAAAATTCTTACAAGGAAACTAAAAATTGTCTATGTTAAATAAATTGTCTTTTTTTTTAAATGTGCAAAAAAATTATTTCCCATTTTAATTAGTTTTATATAATATTTGCTGAAAAAAAATGTTTTCATCATGAAATTTCCTATTTTTTTATAAAAAAACAACATAATTGATATTTCACAAAAAGAATAGTCTCATTCTATTCAGCATGCTTTACATTTCACAATAACAATACAGATGTAATCAACTTTATTGAGTGTTCATATCTTGTTTATATTAATTATTTACCACATGATCATTGCGTTTGTTAACATTTATATAGTAAGCTCATACAACACTCAGCTTGACTGTCATTGATTTTAAATGTAAATTAATTCAGCTTGTCAGTATTTCTTTAAATTTAATTTAGTTTTTAAATTTCAGATTAAAAAAAAATTTATTCTGAATTAACCTTCTTTATAGAAGTGTGGTGTTGATAGCTCTAGAAAAGCTATACAATATATAAAATACAAATTAAGCTGATCATAAAAATAACACCGAGTTATAAATTTTGAGCTACACAAAACCATTTTAATAATTTATGAAAAAAAATGTAAATATGAAAAACAAAATATCACATTTAAATATTCAGGCAGAAGTCACAATCATTTATACTTGTTATAATTAAATTTATAAAAATTAGACAAAAAATGCTAATTCTCATTTAAATACATTTTTTTTTTCCAAATTAACAGAATTAACAAAATGTGATTTACAAAGCTATTTTAAAGAAAAAGAACATTTGAATTGAACTAGTACGCATTATCTGAATTATTGAATTCCCCTATCATATTTTAGATTCATAGTGGTTCAAGAGGATTAGAAAGCAAATAAAAAATTATTTATTATGTTGAAGATTATCAGGCTTTAATATAATGTAACAGTTTTAAAAAATGCATTGTTCTTTTTTTCTTACTGTCAAACTAGGATGAAAATTTCACTCCCTCATCAAAAAAAATTTTTAAATAGGTTTATAAATAATAATTTCCTGCTAATTCATAACAATTAATTATTATACATCATATTGTTTCAAACTGAAATATTATCTGGTTTGGCCATAATCATTATGCATTAAAATAGATTAACAAATGTATCTTCCTTTTTTTCAAACATATATTTTCACTTACATTGAAAAGTATAAAATTATCACTTGATTAAATAAAATATTTTGTTTATTTAATACAGTTATCTATTTATTACTCAGTTGAAAATTTCTTTTTATTTTTTCTATGAAACACATTTTATACGATCATTGGAGAAAAACATTTTCGTTCTCAATAAATATCAAAGTTCACAAAAGAGAAAAAAAAAACAT
Source organism: Bulinus truncatus (assembly GCA_021962125.1). Lineage (NCBI taxonomy): Eukaryota > Metazoa > Mollusca > Gastropoda > Planorbidae > Bulinus > Bulinus truncatus. The sequence continues at coordinate 540,171 of JAGDYQ010000336.1, forward strand.
GCTCTTCAAATATTGCAACACATTATTTTAATCCATGAAATGTATTATTGAAGACACATGATGAAAATATCTGAATATTGATATTCTGTGATTCACTCAGTTGCTGAAAATGTAATGTGGTTTTCTTTGCCCAACATTTAATCCAGAAGAATAAAAGTCTACAATATTATCACAAATAATGTTCATTAAAAATGTTTTTAGGTCAATTTCTGTGATATATTCAATGATTAATGCTTGTACACTTCATCAATAGATGAAACTTCTGATCCTTCACCGGAAGTAACATATTCTGCTCCCTGTACAAAAAGAAAATTGTAAGGTGAATCTTTGGTTTTAATTCTTTTTTCTTCTTATTATAAAAAATAACTATGCAGCATCACATATTTTACTATTTCATTCTGTTAATGTGGCATAATGTAAGTAGTGGCAGTTTAACATTGTAGGTGTGTTTTGGCCAAGTCGCTTTTAACAGGGAGATTGAAATTTTCTATTGAGAAAGATATCTAATTAAATTAAATTAACTGGCTTTTAATTCGCGAGTAGATGTATGCTATTGTTTCATTTAAAGAAGTATGGTAAAATAAAGCAATAATCTGCAGGTAATAAAATTTACAAAACGCCAATAAAAAAACCAGGATAAATCAATTAGTCCCATTTAACCTAGATATTTTACTTATATACTAGTGAATAAATATCATATTTTTACCTTTTCAATTTTCTCATCCAACATTTTAAAGAACTCTATCTGGCTACTGGTTACACTAAAAAAGAAACACAGAAAGCAATTAACTTAAAAATAAAATAATAACTAAACTATTAGATGTATTTACTGGTCTTGTCCAAACTACTAAAGACGTACTAGAATGCTGATTGTAAAGATAATATTAATGACTAAAAAATGTAGATTTTTAAATAATACAAAGGTATTAAAAAAATTTGTATTGATTAATTTATTAAAACAAATAAATTTACTTCAACTCACTGGATAATTTTAGATGCAGTTAAAGATTTGAAATCTCTCATTGCTCCTTTTGCTGGGGTTTGCTCCTGTTGAAAAAATAAATTTAAAATAACATCAGAAAAATTTGAATACCAAAAAAAATGTATTTGGTAATTTTTTTTTAATACCATGAATACTATGTATTTTGGGATGAATGTGTGGTGAAGAGCATCCGATTATTATCAATCAAGAGGTCCAAGATCGTGCCTCGGAGAGAACCTTGGGATTTTCTCACGTCCTGGTAAAATTCCAACCAGCTTTAAATGGATACCTGACTTTAAATATGAGCAGTTAAGGTGCTGGGCCTTGTGCTAGCCACACACTCTCATGGCTATAGACATAGATGAATTCTACACTTCATTGGCTCCGATGAGCCCTTAGAAACCTATGGGAACTTTATATACGTATGTATATGGTAAAAAACCAACTTTGGTAAAATAAAAAAAGTAGAATTTTGGGAAATTTTAAATCACAAATGCACTTTTTTAAAATACTCCACTCAATTAATTCAAATCTTGTAGAATCCGAAGCTATTGAATTTTTGACTGGAGAGGAATGAGTGGTAGAGCAGTGTAGATTACTTGGCTGTTGTTCTTTAAGTCATGGGTTTGATCCTCTGTGAAGACCAAGGAAATTTATCCAGGTCCTTGTGAAAGATGATTAATGTACACCGAGCTTTAATGGGGAACCTGAATAGAGTTGAGGAAGTAAAGACGGTTGGGCGTTATGCTAACCACACAGCCCCTTTATATGCAGTGGTTAAAGAAGCTTCTGTCAGCATGGCAGAATAAAAAGAAAAAGTTTACTGGAGGGAAGTAAACTAAATTAATTGACCAAGTGCAAGATGAATAAAAGAAACAATATTTGATATTGATAACCACTATTATTCTTTTTTTTTTTTAGGAATTCAAAAAAATAATTTAAAAATTACTTGTGCCCACAACACCCAGGCCAAAAGATATGCAAACAAATTAACGAATCTTACTGGTTTGGCCATTTCATTCGGTACTTCCAGAAGGAAAGTTTTATTTTGTGACTTCGTAGCACCGTTAGTTTTATCACCATTACCAGTAGATGTGGCACCAGCAGTTGTCTTAGGTGATGAACTTAATGGCACACCTATTTCTTCATTTCTGTCTTTCAACTTGGAGGATTTGCCATTGGAAACTTTCTTGAAGGAGTTTGATCTCTCTATTCAAATTAAAAAAATAATAATAATAATTAACAATGTTATTAGGTCATAAACATAAATACTGAAATATAACCTATCAGAAAAACAAAAACTAGTGTCATCATTCAAACAAACAAATTAAACATTAAAATTTTCTATAGAAGATTTTTGAGCAGACAAATGATGACATTTAAAGGCTGCAGATGAAAATGAATTTCGTATTCTGAAGATTGTTTACATTTTATAGGTTTGTTTAGAAGTAATAATTACTAAAAAATGAATATTAAGCAAGGAAGACTTTGGAAATGTTAATTAATTAGTTAATTCCCTTTAGGGGGACATCAGAGTAAAACATAAACTCTTTCAATCAGTCAGATTAACTCATATTCAGTTTACAAAAGGTTTCATCAAACATATAATCAGTCAATACATATACAATTTATGAAAAGGTTTAATCAGACATATATTTAGTCAATACTTACTAATCTAATGTAACAGTTAAAATAAATGTATACTATGATAATCTATAAACAATTGATTTAAATTTGACTACATCCATGTATGACTTAAACCATCACCGTTTTATGGAAAAACAAACTAGATGACGCCTAAGCTAATGCCATCACTGACACATATATCATCATATTCGATTGAATTGAATATGATATGAAATTGTACTGAGTACCATTAATACTAATAGCTCTAAAGTCCATGAAATACTAGGAAAGGCTCTGCCTACAACGATAAATAAAAAAAAAAACAATGATGTATGGCCACACAGGAGCACTGGTCTATGTCAATAGATGACCAATGTCAACCCAGCTCAATAGATGACCTCTGTCAACTCCAGCCCCGCTAGGTATGGAGTGCACCCCCCCCCGGCTTAGAAAAGAAGAAAAAGAGGAAAAAAATAAAGAAAAAGTAAAGCTACCCCCTTGCTGGGTATTGGTGCCTGCCTGCTTACTTTCACCTGGCTACGGGCCTGGTCAACTCAGTGGTCCACAACACTCAGCCTACCATAGACGCCAGTTTTTATGTCTCTTTTATATGAAGAGTTCTTACATATAACTTGATACAACAGATCAATGAGTTATAATATTACAGCACATAGATCACATACTATTTATAGAATGCAGTATGCATTTACGTTATTTTGATTTACATGTCAATCTGACTTACATATTTATATGACTTACATATCTATATAACTCTGATATAAATTCATAGCAAACAAATAACTACATGCAAACAACACTTAAGTAAACTAAATAACATAGTTTTTAGTGGCACTATAGTAATTTTTTTCTTTCCTTACAAAGTATGTTTTAGTGGGTCGTGATTGCTAAAGTTTTGTGAGCAATTCATTAAAAATGTATGGGTCTGAAATAGAACGCCAAGGAAGAAAACATTAACTTATCTTTGTTGACCGGTAGTAGAGTAAAAGAAAAAAATTAAAACTACAGGATCACTTGATCTGTCTCACCATATTTATTTATAATCAGTAAGTCTCACCATATATATTTATAATCAGTAAATCTCACCATATATTTTTATAATCAGTAAGTATCACCATATTTATTTATAATCAGTAAGTCTCGCCATATATTTTTCATAATCAGTAAGTCTCACTATATGTATTTATAATCAGTAAGTCTCACCGCATATATTTATAATCAGTAAGTCGCACCACAGATTTAATGGGTTTGTCTTCATTCAAATATTCGATTTCATTATGTCTGTCCCTTCTAAGACATTTAGACCCACTGGTAGTCATCAAACAAATCAGCCACACAACGACCTCTTTTCCGGTGACCCCGCACACCACTGACGTAATCACCTGGAGAAACCGGATGCGATGAAAGCGATAAGATATGATACCTGGAAATTGGTTTATGTTCTTGACTCTGGGATCTTTGGAGTATTTAGTGAAATGCATCCAGTACAATGTAATAAAATAATTATTATTTATTCTAGCTACCTTTATGTGTTTTATTGTTCAAGCTGGTAACGTTTTAGTTCAAGCTGGTCACATTATTTTAGTTCAAGCTGGTCACATTATTTTAATTCAAGCTGGTCACATTATTTTAGTTCAAGCTGGTCACATTATTTTAGTTCAAGCTGGTCGCATTATTTTAGTTCAAGCTGGTCACATTATTTTAGTTCAAGCTGGTCACATTATTTTAGTTCAAGCTGGTCACATTATTTTACTTCAAGCTGGTCACATTATTTTAGTTCAAGCTGGTCACATTATTTTAGTTCAAGCTGGTCACATTATTTTACTTCAAGCTGGTCACATTATTTTAGTTCAAGCTGGTCACATTATTTTAGTTCAAGCTGGTCACATTATTTTAGTTCAAGCTGGTCACATTATTTTAGTTCAAGCTGGTCACATTATTTTAGTTCAAGCTGGTCACATTATTTTAGTTTATTTTGGAGGGTGGGGGTGGGAGTGAGTATTGATTATTAAAATGATTCATGTGGCTGTTCAAGGGAAGATGGTACCACAAGTATCGTCAGATAAAATTAACTCCCCAAGCGATCGTTAGAAACCAACATACAGCTAGCAAAAATACTGAATGCCTGACTACTGTTGGGTCATGTGACTACTATTAAGTCATGTGACCAGAACATCTTCTTGAGGTCCTTGTTAACGGTGTATGAGATGTAATAGGAGACAGATAGATTTTCGATCCTATACAAAAAAAAAAGCTTTAAAAGTACAAAGTTTGCCAATACTGGGCTCTTAGAAATCTTTTAAAACTATCAATCTCTATGACAGGGGACAGCAAGGCCACTTGAGGCCACAAGGCCATATGTGATGTAAATGACAGACGTGAAATGAGAAAATGTATCCCTTTCTAAATTCAGTTGTATGCATTAAAATGTGGTCACCCTAACTAGATTAGAAAGTTAAATGCGGCCGTCAGGTGTGTAAAGGTTGTAAAACCCATGCCCGATGTCAACCCCTAACAGTTAAATCATTTAGGTCCGGAACTTCTTACAATTTCACAGTTTGCTATCTTCGTGGCTGGAAAAATAAAAATCTCAAAGGTGGGGGGAAGGGGGGCAGTTTGGCAGTATATGTGTGTGTGTGGGGGGGGTATAGACAGCCTCCAAGTTGACCCACCCATAAAAGCGTAACTGTATTAGGCTTTACAGAGCAAGTAAGATTGTTATAGGAATAAACACGCTGTAAATTAGTTCGTTTGTGTCTTTACTCAGCGTGAAACCAATAATGATTGCTTAGAAAGTCTGAGGGCCACAAAACGGTAAACAAACAAAAGTTGACAACTGCGTTATGATATAGTTATTAAGTGGTACCTAGGGTAACGAACGCCCCGGTTATCGTCGTTTCTCATAACATGTGAATTATGAAAACAACAGTTGTTATGTGGGTCTTGAAAGTAAATCACTTTTAATAGTTGGAGAATTATTGATTTATTTGGTATAGTTAATAACACAATATCTTTTTTTTTCTATTTCAAACCAAAGGGTAATGCCGTAGCAAGCTTAACTCGCGCCCGGGGCACAACAACCTTTTAGCGCACCCCCTTCCCATTCGAAAACTATATAATATTATATGTAAAATATACCATTTGGTGCCTCTTTGTGAGTAGCGCCCGGGGCATGATGCCCCCCCTGCCCACTCCTCGCTACGCCTCTGCCAAAGGGCTATAGGGCTATATAAAGAAATTACTATAATGAATCATATCGTGTAAATTAAAGTTACATTTACTCTCAAATTGTTAAAACGTAAATAATGACTGACTCATTACATAAACAGCAATTTAAGTAGAGACCATAACAGTTTGATATCCACGCCTACCTGTGACTTCCTTCTCGCCTTCCACTGACTTCTTCTCTTCCAGCTTCCTCTTTTTACCGTGTTGAGAGCCGCCATGTTTGCTGCTTTTAATATCAATTTCCGAATCATCCGGTGAGCGGTGTCTGCTTTTACCGCATCCCATACTCCGTACGTCCACCGTTACGCACATGGATGCGGCGCGCGTGTGCAGAACACGCAACACGCGCTAGTCGCGAGCTACGACGAGCAGAAAGATGATGTCATGCTAAGTAGTGTCTTCCTTGTTCTATGACGTTATCCGGGATCTACCATTTAACTAGGTCCACTATTATCTGTGTCTCATCTACCCATCAGCCTGAAAGTAAAAATAATAAACACTTTTTTTAGCGGAATTAATGTGTAGACAATGTTTATTTCAGGTGTCCCGAGTTACAGCCTAACTAAATGATTTTAAATTGTAACTTTTTAAATTCATTTATCTATGGGCAGCATACTCCCCCCAACCCCCGCATCCCCACATCGCATACGCCTTGGGGGAGGGGTGGGTCTCTTATTTCCGATAACATATAAATGGCTCTCGAAATATGGTTAATTAATTACAAACTAACAGTTTTACCCTGAAAAACATCTTTCAAAAGGTACTTTACATTTCAAAGGGAGGTAACAATCATTATAAAATAACATCTTTAAAAATAGAAACGGTTTTAAGATCAGACATATTTTTTTAGATTATTAGAATAACTAATCCTCTGTTGAGTGATATACAAACAAAAAAACTTTCGATTGTTATATAGAAATTCTTCTTTTTTTTTGCAATGATTAATACAATCTTCGCATCATTTGAATACCAAATTAGTTTCGATATTAAATTAATTTATAATGAAGTAAAACTAAAATTTATTAATCGAAAAGTTATGAATTTTCTTACAGATTAAATTTCTAAACAGAAATTGACCTACAATAATAATGAATTAAGACAGTTTTGATGAAATTTGACAGAGTTAACTTGAGATGAAATCTTGACCAGCGATTGACAACTTTTCGGACCACAATGACCCCCCCCCCCCAAATTTCTATCATTTCAAATAAAAGTAAAACTATTTCTTGTGGTATGCTCAATTAACTTACATTTTGTTTCAAGGAAATTAAAATGTTTGAAATAACATAAAAGGTTGTTGTTATTTTCCCATTTTCCCACCCATCAGCAATGTTATTTTGATATTGATATACATTTGAAAAATATTTTCTTTATAAATACAATAAAGTTAGTAAAATAAATTTAGCGAACTCTGAATGAAGGTCATGGAATTATCTATCACTTAAGACCTTTAAATGAAGATCATGAAATTATATGTCACTTAAGACCATTACAAAATATTTATAAAAATGTAAGATATTTCTAGCAGAAATAAAATCGAATAATCAAATAACAGCAAAGAAAAAAAAATCATTAATATTTTTTTTTAAAGAAAACGCCTCATTGAACTAATTCAAATTCTTAACTACGTGTATCATATTGTTGTGTGAAACATTCACATATTAACTAACTTGTTTGTAGTATATACACAGTACCCAATGAACTGACCAGTCATAGCTAAACACAAAACATACTATTGAAACGCATTCACAACTTCACTTATGGTCAGTAGGTCATTCATTCCTCCCAGTACCCAGTCGTTCACAGCTGGACCTAAACATCTTGAAGTGAGTGACTGGTGACTTCATTACTAACTTAATTATGGGATATGAAGTATTTTATTAAACTATATTAGTAAGTCTATAAATGGTGTGCAAGAAATAAAGTGGTGATTGTCTGCCCCTGAAATTATGTTGTTCTAGTGAGTGAATTCCTATTTGACTAACATGTACGATTTATATAAGAAAAAATAATGAAGGGACAAGCAAGTCCATGGCAGATATTGATTTTCTACTTGTGGTCAGTTAAATCATATCAACTATAATTCGAAATTTCCCCGCTGGTAGATTGAACACTGACCAGCGTAGACTGGACTCTGGCCAATATAGACAGTCATAAAAGCTTACGGCTGAGAGCACTTTCCTAACTAGAAAGTCTGATAGAAGGTGGTCAAGCCATGGACACATGACAACATAACAAGACGCCCAAAAGAAAGTCAAGTTTGATTGCAAATTTTTCACGTGAACAGATTATGCAGGAGAAACATTTCCGGAAATTACAGTTGTCAATGTAGACTTTCGATACATATATGTCTTCACTAGGAAGGAGTCATTCTAGACGTGTTTTCCATAAAATATCATAAATATCAAGTTACTTGGACTGATGGTACGTTGAGAATATTTAAAAATCATGGGTTCAGAATTTCACCAGATTTGTCACGTGATTAGGAGAGTAGGTCACTATGTGCCTTATATGCAACTGACAGATAAATCCAGAGATTTAAAAATTCCTTAATTTTTTTTAATGTAAAAAAGACTGCAAAGAACTCTACCAAATATGACCTATTATAACATAATTCTACCAAATATGACCTATTATAACATAATTCTACCAAATATGACCTATTATAACATAATTCTACCAAATATGATCTTATAAGGATCATAAGGTAAGGATGAGATAAAATCTCTTAGATCATGTGAACCACTAATGGGACAGTTTTTGTAGTTCCCTTCTTTCATCCCCACCCCCCCCCCCCCCCCATAGCCGACAGTGCAATGGCCTTGGAAGTACCCCGGGAGATATATCGAGAACTTGAGCCAAGAATTGAAAAATATCTTGAGTGCTCACAGGAAATCGATCCAGGTACATTCAGGTCGACAGATGAACGCTCTACCGCACGACTATCTGTACCCATGATCATATCTGTAGCCTTGTATGTTTTAACGTTTACATTTGTACATTTCTAACCACCCCTTTGGTCATGTTAACTTCTAACCACCCCATTTGGTCATGTTAACTTCTAACCACTCATTTGGTCATGTTAACTTCTAACCACCCCATTTGGTCATGTTAACTTCTAACCACACATTTGGTCATGTTAACTTCTAACCACCCCATTTGGACATGTTAACTTCTAGCCACCCCATTTGGTCATGTTAACTTCTAACCACCCCATTTGGTCATGTTAACTTCTAACCACCCCATTTGGTCATGTTAACTTTAAACCACCCCATTTGGTCATGTTAACTTCTAACCACCCCATTTGGTCATGTTAACTTCTAACCACACATTTGGTCATGTTAACCTCTAGCCACCCCAATGGTAAAGTTTACGAGCACAATGTGACCCGCGACTCAAAAGATGTGCCCACCCCTGCCTTGAAATTATGAAGAGGTGTTTGTCTCTTGCTCCTTTCACCACCACTAATACAGTTCTTCTACCAGTTCCCGATGTACATCCACACCGTAGTTGAGACTTCAATGGATACACCAAGAAGAACTAATATCGTCAAAACTTTAATGGATAGGCCTACACATTGAAGAACTAATATCGTCGTACCTTTAATGGATACACAATGAAGAATTAATATCGTCGTACTTTTAATGGATACACCATGAAGAACTAATATCGTCGTAACGTTAATGGATACAACATGAAGAACTAAAATCGTCGTACTTTTAATGGATACATCACGATGAACAAATACCGCTGAAGTCAATGGGAATCGATTCAATGAATGCAATCACCCATGTGAAAACAGAATTAGATTGAACTGGTGCAGTGGTCCTCAAAGTGTTACGTACGCGACCCACTATAATATCAGTTTTAGTTTCACAACCCACCATAAAAACAGTGTCCCCAATAGCCAGGCCCGTAGCGTGCGGGGGGGGGAGGCCAGGGGGGCCGGCCCCTCCTGTTTTTGTCTGGCCCCCTCTGCTTATTTGTTCTACTTAGTGAAATGTATTATTTGGCCCCCTCTGCTATTGCCTGGCCCCTGCTGTAGAATTTTCACGCTACGGGGGCTGTCAATAGAGCAAAAAAAATTAAGATTAAATAAAGAGAATAAAAGCGACATCAGTTGTGTGTGTGTATGAGTGTGTGTATGTATGTGTGTGTGTATAGGCTACATCTCATTTTTTACCAGAATTACAAACTTTCAGTTGTACGACGTATAGAGAAACAAAATTTGCAACTCTGCATACATCGATTATCGATCCTTTAATTTTCAATTCAATTTGGTTGCGACCCACCATACATTATTCTGCGACCTAATCTTTGAGATTCACTGACATCGGTAAATTAAAATTTTTTATTTTCAACGTAAAAACCTATTACAAAGGAATAAAGATAATTCGTTAAATGTATAATTCCTTAGTATAGACCCTGTTCATTAGTTCAGACCATGTTCAATACATCAGGTTAAAGTGTCAAGAAGATAAACATTACGTTTACGTATAGGCCTACCAGTCGTCTGCCTATAATTACATTTACCCATAATTCACCTATCTGCAAGACAGGTGAGCTATGTCAAGTACCTGGATAAACAGGGGAGCTCTTATATCAAAGAAAAGTCTAAAATATAATCAAAAGACACGTCTTCCAGAACTAGAATCTTTTAAGTTTTACACACACACACACAAATTGCGATATTAGAATAATAATTTAGTTAAAAGAAAGAAGATCTATATTTTGACTAGTGATTAGATTATATTGTGTAAGAGTATAAATTGCACTGATCAGTCGATACATGTTATGCGTTAGTTTCAGCCTCAATCTACATGTTCTAAAAATATTTCTCTACGTCGAAGAATCAATCTGGTGTTTGACAGAGAAGACAAGAGAAATTCGTCAATGTTTTTAATGGATTCCACAGTTTATTGTTAGCATTATAAAATAATAACTACTAAGATGGTAATTATTGTGTACAACTTTATGTGCTTACTTTGAAGCAGAGTAGTTCGCTAGAGATAAAATATCGAATACCTAAATCCGTATCACTGTTTTCTATATCGCCAGTTCGATACCATAGCCAAGACTAAAATGGGGCTATGAGCATCGCATAAGTCAAAGGTTATGTTTTGCGAATGAGGACTTTAACAAGTAGAATATGGGTTCGAGTACGGTGTTTATGTCAGTTCACTAATCTCTTATAGCTTCCACGTGACTTACAAATTCACTAATCTCTACTAACCTTCTTGTTACTTACAAATTCACACGCCTCTTATAACTTTCTTGTTTCTGTCAAATTCACTAACCTCATATAACCTTCATTGTTACTGTCATTTCACTAACCTCATATAACTTTCTTGTTACTGTCATTTCACTAACCTCTCATAACTTTCTTGTTACTGTCAAATTCACTAACCTCTCATAACTTTCTGGTTACTGTTAATTCACTACCCACTATAAAACTTCTAGTAACTATGAGTACATTAACATATTCACATCAGTCGAACACCTTCATTAACGTACACTCTCACATCTCTATTATTTATTTACTAAACCAACATGCGTCACGTCATAGTGTTCCCATCACGTCATAGTGTTCCCATCACGTCATAGTGTTCCCATCACGTCATAGTGTTCCCATCACGTCATAGTGTTCCCATCACGTCATAGTGTTCCCATCAAAGTGAAACAAAAACCTGGCCAACACCAGGTGAAAGTTAAAATTTTCCTTAATTCGTTTTACCTTCTGTTTTTATTTTCACGTTGGAATGTTTACATAATTTCTTGATAACACACACACACACACAAGAAAAGAATGTGTTTACTGGCTTGAAGAATGTCTGGGTGAGGAAATGTGAAGAACAGGGTGTTTCATATAACTGTATCATCATTATTATCTCACACATCAACAAGGTATTGTATTCATTTTCGTTTACGTGTTTTGAGGCAGGAATGTTTTCTATTGGTAAGTTATAACACCGGGTGGGTCTAAGCCAGCGGTGGGCAAACTATGGCCCGTTGGTCTAATCCGGCCGCCACTCGTTTAAGAGCGAAGCCCAACACTAGCTTTGTATGTTATGAAGTGTACATTATATTAGTTCTGGTCAACAATCCATCCATCTGATCTTGGTCCGGCCCACCGGTCAATTTAAAGAAGCCCTATGTGACCCGCGAATCTAAATAGTTGCCCACCCCTGGTCTATGCCATGGCCCAACTGAGAGAATAAAGTTGGCATTAGTTTGTTGTTGTTTTTATTTTTGCCAAATATATTTAAAGTTAACAGCCGCTCCCAAACATAATTAAAATTAACTTAGGAAATGAATAAATATATTAAATAATTTAATTTACACTCAGCAAATTTCAACATTCGGTTTATAGTGTCGATTTGAAACGTCGTGATGTTTTGACATGGTTTTGTAACAGACCATTTATGATGTTTTGACATGGTTTTGTAACAGAATATTTATGATGTTTTGACATGGTTTTGTAACAGACCATTTATGATGTTTTGACATGGTTTTGTAACAGACCATTTATGAGGTTTTGTCATGGTTTTGTAACAGACCATTCATGATGTTTTGACTATGTACTGGGAAGGATAATAAAGATAAAATAAATCTTGATGTCTGTCCAGTTCACCCCCTTTGACCTTTGGCTCCAAACGCCCAAGTCCCTTCAGACGTCTAAAAATAGCCTTCAATAACGAGCAAATATTTTGTCAGCTGAGATTCAGCCATTAATCTGGGTTAGATTGTGAAATGGCTTCAACCAATGGAACGTTCCCTTACAACACGGAAGACATCTTCAGGTCCTTGATATATCCAGGGCACTGATTGGAGGTTTAAAGAGTAACTGCCCTACCGCCCCGCGTCAACATCTTCAGAGACAGACACTACGGCTGAAGCTGGGCTTAAAAGGGTAATAGTCCAGTCTTTAAAACAATGCCGTATTTGGGCCCTCGGGAGTAGAGATTGGGGGCAAGTGTTTGTTTTCTTGTTCTCGTGAATTATTCAGATAATCGATCCAGATAACACAAGATAGAAATAGACTACGAGAACAGGGTGAGTGGTGCCGATAGTTGAATACTATCAGAATAAAGGGGAGACTATCAGACTATATTGAGACTATCAGGCTATATAGCGACTATCATACTGTATGGAGACTAACGAGGTAAGGGGAGACTATCAGGCTATGGCAAGGTTATCAGGCTATGGTGGGATTATCAGACTATATTGAGACTATCAGGCTATATTGAGACTATCAAAATAAGGGAGACTATCAGGCTATGGCGAGGCTATCAGACTATATGGAGTTTCAGGCTATAGTAAGACTAGCATGAAATGAGAAAACTATCAGGCATTTTGGTGGGTGGGGGGAAAAAACTGCATAGTATGGTACTTTGTCCAGGGTTGGATTAAACATTTGGCTTATGACAGATTAGAGTTTCTGGAAAAATCTGTCCACGTGTATTAAATCTTTATTAAACTATGTGACGATTCTTTACAACATACTTTATACAATAAATCGGAAAGAAATCTGAATAAATCTTTGCATCATCCGGAGACAAGAATATATTATGTGAAATGGTGTACGTTTGGTGCGCAAAATCAAGTACCATTTGGTTATAAGCCTTGGACACTCCTAGTAACCTTTACTGTGTCATAATGGGTAACTGTATGTAGGAAGAGGAATATGAGACATCATCCATAACTGTATGTTGTATGATGGATATATCTATGATACAAGATCCATTGCTGTAAGTAGCCTGGTGGATATGTCTATGAGACAAGATCCATTGCTGTAAGTAGCCTGGTGTTAAACAGTTTCAAGAAAATTGGCCATTTAACTTAGCAGCCGAATAACCAAAAATATTATAAACGCAGACAGTAATGAATTCTAATGATGACCTGAACACCCTAACAGGCAACTTACTACAGCAAATGTTCTGAATATGTCCCAGAGTTCAGTCTATCCATCAGACTCAATGTCTAAGATCACAGGTAAGCTTAACACTACCTGGCCACCAATGTCCAGTGAAGAACGGATGTAAGTCGACCCTGGCTAAAAGTCAATACAATGGAATTAATGAGTCCGATCAGGTGACCTCACCATCACCCCCACTCCCAGCCAGCCCCCACCCCTGCCCTCCTTCAGTCTATGTCAATGAAGTCTGGAGAATGACTGAATGAAAATGTTGGACCAGGTGATTTCCACTGAAGATGAAATTGTTTTGTTTAATTTGAAAGATTGGAAAACTTTCCTGACTGATCTTTGTTCAAAGGGAGGTTACTCTAGTATGTTGTTTTATGTTAAGGGTATTTCTTTAATGCTGTTGTCAGATCTATCGTTCGTTATGCCATTTCAAGAATTGTTAAAACGTACAGGCAACACAGTGCGTGGAGGGCAGAAAGGTCTGATAAACATTCGGTAAGAGACAAAAACATCAAATAAACATTCGGTCGAGGGCATAAACATGTAATAAACATTCGGTAGAGTGCAGAAACATCTAATAAACATTCGGTAGAGTGCTGAAACATCTAATAAACATTCGGTCAAGGTCAGAAACATCTAACAAACATTCGGTAGAGGGCATAAACATCTAAAAACATTCGGTAGAGTGCAGAAACATCTAATGAATATTCGGTAGAGTGCAGAAACATCTAATGAACATTCGGTCAAGGGCAGAAACATCTAATAAACATTCGGTAGAGGGCAGAAACATCTAATAAACATTCGGTAGAGGGCATAAACATCTAATAATTATTCGGTAGAGGGCATAAACATCTAATAAACATTCGGTAGAGGGCATAAACATCTAATAAACATTCGGTAGAGGGCATAAACATCTAATAAACATTCGGTAGAGGGCATAAACATCTAATAAACATTCGGTAGAGGGCAGAAACATCTAATAAACATTCGGTAGAGTGCTGAAACATCTAACAAACATTCGGTAGAGGGCATAAACATCTAATAAACATTCGGTAGAGGGCAGACACATCTAATAAACATTCGGTAGAGGGCGGACATATCTAATAAACATTCGTTAAGGGACAGAAACATCTAATAAACATTCGGTCAAGGGCAGAAACAACCAATAAACAGTTAAGAGGACAGAAACATCTGAAAACCATATTAGTTTTTTTTTTAATTCGTAACTCGTGAAATTCAATCATATGAACTTCAATCGGATATTTCAATGTTAATTCTAAAACATAAATGTATGTTTTTTTCTCCGATGTACCATCCAATATAGTGACTTGTCAGACTTAAAAGAGATTCATATCTATTGTACTTTATTCTGCTAGTTGAATAGGTCAAACTTTAAACAAGCAAATTTGTTAGAAGCGAAGAGGTTAAAAGAAATGTACAGCCCAACAATAAGCCAGTCAGTCAAACTATCTAAAAAAGTAAAGATCACTTAGCCCTAGTGGGCCAATGGGGCATATGAAGTGTAGAATTCATCTGTTTCTATAACCTCGGCATATGAAGGGATTATGTGGTTAGCACAACGCCCAGCCGCCTTTACATCCCCATCTTAAAGTCAGGTGGACTTGTGGGACGACTTTGAAAAACATTTCACCTGGAAAAATTATTATGGTTCTCACCGAAGATTGAACCCAGAACTATCAGGTCGACAGTCGAGTTTCTACACCATTCGACATCCATCCCACTCAAACTGTTAATAGGTCAGCCGAAAAAAAAATCTATCTGTCACCCTACCGACGAATCAATCATCTGGCTAGTTTTTTTTATATTTACTGAACATCACAGACAAAGTTCTAATGAAAGCGCTGCTAACTAACACAAAATGTTTCATGCACATGTAGAAACTCATCAGATTTGTTTATTTTAAGGTTAGAGTTTATATTTCAACATTCTGTCTTAAAGACAATATAACACAGGGAAGTTCTAGCTACTTTCAACACACAAACACATAAAAACACATCACAGAAAGAACAAAGAGTCTTGATGAATAGACCAGACTATCCAAAGGAAAACATTTTCTTTCTAGAATCATCATCAGACATTTTGCCAGTCAAGAGAGTTCTCTTCTCTAGACAGGTAGAGGTAACATAACAAACAAAACGTTTCTTTTTTGTAACGTCATCAGAATATTACAAAATATAATGAAACAGAGTATTACAAAAGGTAATAAAAACAGAAGATTACAGAATGTAATAAAACAAATCATTAACGTGATCATGTTTATAGGTTTACATTGCACCATCTCCTGTTAATATGTATTGTTTGTTTTTTTTCTTTTACAATTATGTAGATACTAGCTGTTACCCTGCACAATCTTATATCCCCTTAAACATGATCGGTAGGGTAGGTTATTTTATTGATCCGATTTTTTCTTGATTGTATTTTAAACTGGAATACTGTTGTATTTATTCTTTGCTTTCGATTTAACGCAGAACCCAAATCGATATTATTTTATTAGATACATTCTGAAACCTATGTATACAAATATATTTATAGCACAAGCCAAAAGTTTTTAAAAATAAAATATATATATTCTTACTTCTTTATTATTTTCATATTAAGGCTGCGAACTCAGAATGTCGAATAAACTCTATTGTCAAATGTTAGTTAGCATGGCAACAGCTATGAGGAAAGTAAATTAACATATATATTTATATATTCTCCTTCATAGAATCATCATTACAGTACGTAATGAAAATATTATAAAGATATTGTGCCTATTGAGTAGAGAATCGTATATTATATTTAAATAGTGGTCAAACTACATCGCGAGTAGTGCATACTATAATTATCATCACGAAAATGGCTCTGCAGTGGAACGCCCAAGGCCAGAGGAAGGTTTGTCGCCCGAATACCACTTGGAGAAGGTCTTACGGGCAGGAGAAGAAAAGCCAGACATTGGAAGGGGGGGGTGAAAAAAAGAGTTGTTATTACAGAGGCCCTTTACTCCTCAAGAAGTTCAATGAATGAAGTCAATCAAGTATACTATCATACTGATAGGACGCAAACTAGTTTAGGTCTACCGTGTCGATATCATGGTGAGACTAAATATGTTTGGTAATAGTGGGCAAATAATTATAACATATATCACCTGGATGACTTAAACAAGTTAAACAGCAAACAAGTGATTTGAATATATAAAAAGTAAGCGAGATGATACTGAACTTTAACAAAAGACACATAACATAACATTGAGTTGCAAAATTCAAGTAACTTTAACACAGGTCGATCTGGAAGTAACTAAAACACATGTCGGTATCTGGAAGTAACTATTACGCATGTCGGTATCTGGAAGTAACTATAACACATGTCGGTATCTGGAAGTAACTATAACACTAGTCGGTATCTGGAATTAACTATAACACTAGTCGGTATCTGGAATTAACTATAACACATGTCGGTATCTGGAAGTAACTGATTGACATCAATGATCTAATAGCTATTACAGATGCGTGACACAGACAATTGTGTGCTGATAAAAAATAAATTTAAATTCGTGAGTGCAATTTAAGCCACCCAACAATGACGTCTAGTTCATTACGTGGTGTCCCTGGTGTATAATGAATTACATAATAGTCTTATCAGTGCCAACTTCACAACAAAACAGTTATCCATTGTTTTTTTTATACAGTTATATATTGTTGAGTGTTTAAAGACAAAATAAAATCAGACTAAATCAATGATGTGTATGGGTTGCATGCAGTTATTATAAATAGAAACTAGGACAATCAATGAAAAGACCGATATTGTGGAGTGGGGGGTGGAGAGAGAGAGAGAGAGAGAGAGAGAGAGAGAGAGAGAGAGAGAGAGAGAGACGATAAAATTATCAGAAAAGGTTAATATTACTTTTTAACATTTTGACAGAATGTAATTTACAAATCACAGACCAGATTATTGAAGATGTAAATTCGATCAAGGACTGCCATGGATACAATTTCAAATATCAATTATCTTCTTTTTTTTATCTCCTTTCAGAATTCTCTTGGGAGAAACAACGTTGGATTTGTTGAGCTGATTTTTTCTTACATTACTTAAGACACATTGTGAGATATGTAGAAATGACCTAGATATGCCACAGTCGTGGAAGTGGGTGAAGGGGGGGGGGGGCGTATAAAAAGAATGCACCAGTGTAGACAGATTGCGCCACCGTTCAAAAATACGCCCCTTTTCTACTCAATGCGTTTACTAAAGTAGCCAAGTAGCCTAGCGCAACAAAAAAAATATATTATTTATAGTTTTACTGTTTACTTAGGGCCATGGGCGTATTCATGGGAGGGGGGCAAGGGGGCATTTGCTCCCCCCCCCTTTACATTTAAAAAAAAATATCATAAAGTTGTTATTTGCCCCCCCCCGGAAAATTTTTGCCCCCCCCCCTGGAAAACTTCCTAGCGACGGCCATGCTTAGGGCTACATCTCTTTTACGTTTTATACTAGTTCAGTCTACAAAATGTCACACTTAGATACACCACTGTCATCATCAGTATCTGAAAATTACCAACAATGTATGATAAAGCTAGAATTACTGTTTTAGAAACATCGTCTTTATATCAGGATATGTTTAATGCATATTTCGACTGCAAGCAAGAAAACTCCAATGGAGAAAAAATTTCTGTTGGTGCGGAGATTTCACATTGATTCGCATATTTCAATGTTATATGGAGGAGAAACCCATACCAGAGATAGACAGTAATGGACTCATTACACAGAAAATACCAAGACAAGTGGAGACAAGTGTAAGTGTCTTGTTACACAGACATAAAGACAAAATAGCTGTACTTCCTCTGTATCGATTATCTGCCCTTATCTAAAATGACGTAAAAAAAACTGAAGAAGAAAAAAAAATAGTTCACAGTCTGGTCTGGAACATAACGTAGTTCGGGGGGGGGGGCGGCAAACTCAGGGTCAATTACCCCAAATAGGGAACGAAATGAAATTCTTTCAGGGTAATGAGAACTCAATGACAGAGAAGAAAGAAACATGAAAAAAAAATGTGAAACAAAGTGTGTAGAGACGATGCAGTATAAAAATATAAGGGGAAGTAATTTACCCCGTTCAACGGTTCCAATACCCTAAGTGCTTTTGTACCGGGTCAGTAACATGAGTGACGTATATACAAGACCCAGAGAGTTGACGTGAACATAACACAGTACCGTAAAATCAGGGCCGTCGAGAGAAATGTGGGGCCCCTATATGAATTTCTACATTTGTATCGTTGCATATTACACATTATAATATTGATTCATCGGTTCGCAAAGATCCGGCCTCCAGACTAACCGGCCAAGTTAACAATATTCATCCATAATAAAAAGATTATATATATATATATATATATATATATATATATATATATATAAAACTGTTCAATAGATCAGAGATATCCCAATGTGGCTCATAGAGCCGTTTGCATCTCTTCAACTGGTCCAAATAAGCCAGTTGTTTTTAGTAAGTTTAACTACTTTTGATTAACTATATGTGTTTACTAAATTTTTATAATGATGCGGTTTTTAAAGTTTTTTTTACTATATATGAAACAGCAGTGCGGATTTTACTGACCCTACATGTAGCCGCCCATGGAATAGAGTTTCAACAAATAAATAGGTGCTTGTTATTGGTATATGTAAGGCAGTTAGCCTAATTATTATTTACAGAGCCAGGGCCCATCCGACTCTAACAATATCGGTAATATCATTGTACAAACAATAGTCCAGCTGGTAGATAGTCTGGGTATATCGGTAATACCTTTGTACAAACACTAATCCAGTTGGTATATAGTCTTGGTATAACGGTAATACCTTTGTACAAACACTAGTCCAGTTGGTATATAGTCTTGGTATAACGGTAATACCTTTGTACAAACACTTAACAATATTCCCCCATCAGTTCGAATAGCCAATTTTAAAATCAGCACACGGGGCCCTCGTGTGTAAGTGGTCCTAAGCAGCTGTCTAGTTTTCCTTTCCGTAAGAAGTTCGTTTTTGTCTGGTAGGTGGCAGAAATCCCATTGTCATCCTCCAATCATTACTATACAATGTTTGATTAATGTAATAGACAGTTTTCACCATGTTTAAAACAACAACATTCAAATACAAATTAAACGCTCTCATTACAGGCAGATTTCATGTTTCCAGTGTCACGCTTGGTGGACCCCCCTAGCCAGTGGCCTGGCTACAACCTTTTCTCTGCTCAGGGCTGCATAGAATTGGTCACCTTTTATTTATCAAGCCGGTACAACTGAACTAGACCTGACCAGCTGTATAGACTTCTCCTAATTATTACCCTGCGCCCTCTAATTGAATCAGTTCCATAAACAGTGCATTATCCAATTAGTACCTTTGTCATGACAATGCTTTTACCTCACATGCATAAATACCAAGTATTTTAACGGCAAAAAAATCAATAAGGTAACCCACCATAGCCATCAGATGGGTGAAAGTGAAAAAGCTAATGCTTTATAAAAACGTGTGCATCATTTTTTTTTTCTGTTTTTTTTTTTTGTTTTTATGCAGTCTATAACGTTGAGCCCAGCCACAAACCCGCCAACCCGCCATTCAGTTAAAAGAAACTACTGCCGATGCCCCAAAAACACCGCCCGAAATGGCGGAATGCTCGCCGCCCCCAAATCACATGATACCTCTTTGGTGTGTGTTTGTTTTAAAAGCAATAAACATATCATTTAACCTAAACACGAGTTAACATGTTGAGACTACATTGATGGCTAAATTGGAAGGGGGGGGGGGGAGGGAGGGTCACATTGCCAACAAGAATCTATAATTATACATTTTGTGTGGGGGGGGTACAGGATTAACATAACTTGGTTGATTTATCTCCACTGCATTACACGTTTTAAAATGAACTAAGGGAGATAATTAGAAGGGGGAGTCACGTCTTTCGCATTGAAAATTACAGAGCAAACCAGCAGTGAGATGGGGCGAGGACCTGGCATACAGAGAATCTCATTACGATGGTCTCTTGTATTGCCAGGTTGTAAAGTGCAAAAACTGGCTAGGTTTTTAAAGTGGAACGTTTCAAATTAGACAAAAATAATAATAATAGCCAAAGAAAAAAAAATACTGAAAAACAGGGGCTCTGCTAGTACCACAGCATCCATACAAGGGCAGCTACTGCTTAGACTGTTATGTCTATTAGTATGATTTTTGATCCGAACTAAACTTTTTTTATAATCACTAAAAGAGTTAAATGTATGTACTAGTATATTGAAGTATATGCTTGTATGTACTAGTATATTGAAATATATGTGTGAATGTACTAGTTTATTGAAGTATATGTGTGGGTCTGTGTGTGCCTGGATTGATGAGAGAAGATAGACAGGCAGGCAGATTGTGCTAAATATGTTCTATTTAGTTTATGTAACTTTAACAAGAAACTCATATTTTCATCGGTTTAAACTTTAACATTGGACCTTTGTTTAATAACAGCTAGTATTTCGTCTCATTGGACTTTGTTTAATAACAGCTAGTATTTTGTCTTCTCATTCTTCATTTCACATTATGACAAAGAAAATTTCATTAAAAACAGCCAACTACTCTAGAAACAGGTAGAGAAAAGACTAAAAAGTAACATTGTTTACGTCAAATTTTCACATTTAATTTCAAATAAATAATTTTATGTATTTTGTAGACACATCCTAATTGATTATTTCCATGTTTTTATTGCCAGATTTACCTCAACACAGAAATGTCAATTACTTCATTACAAATATCTATTTTTTTATTAAACTAGCCAACTTTTGTAAATAAAAAAAATATAAAAAAATGGGTCAATGATTTTTTTAGCATTTCCTTTCTTTGAAACATGATTGGTTCATTTGTTTGACTAATAATGTCTGCTATTGTATTAAAGGTTTTGATTAATTATTTCAATCAACACTAAATACAAACATGAAACATTTCTGAAAACCATGATAACAATATTCATGAAAATATAATGATGTGTACAATAATTTGCGACTTTGACGATGAGTTTAAAACAATAATTTTCCTAAACTACGCATTAAAAAAAGGTTTACGGCACAAAAGACATGGAAGTTGATGATTTGTCACATTGTCAAAGTTTGTCAAACTAAAAAAAATAATGTAAAATGTCACGTAAATGTCAAATTTAACGAATTCTAACCAGGCGAATTATCGATTAATCAATCATCTGTGACTAGTCGACCGCATATGTAATGAAGAATAACAGTGAGTAACATTATAGCTCGTTTAATAATCACATCGTAATTCATTCTTTTCTACTGTATTAAACGCAAAAAATAAAACCTGAACAATGTTGTGGTTTGTGAAAAACTGCTCGAAATACTTTCTTTTTTTTTTTCTTGCCTTAGTCATAGCGAAAACATAACAGTCTTGAACAGAAACATAACAGTCTTAAACAGAAACATAACATTCTTGAACAGAAACATAACATTCTTGAACAGAAACATAACAGTCTTGAACAGAAACTGTTCGTTATTAATCTAGAACTGTACAACAGGGATCCTTGTGCATTTATTCATCATTTATTTGTTTGAAACTAGAACAGATCTTAACTTAATAATGTCCCCCCACACGCACACACAAGGCATACACTTCCAGACTTTACGGTAAAACTACCTAATGTGTACCGTAAAACTACCTATTGTGTACCGTAAAACTACCTAATTGTGTACCGTAAAACTACCTATTGCGTACCGTAAAACTACCTTATGTGTACCGCAAAACTACCTAATGTGTACCGTAAAATTACCTAATGTGGCCCACTTAGCATCAAATTTTACAGGAATTAGTACTTAATAGTGGGGCGAGGGGGGGGTATGGGGGTGCACTATGCGATTATCGAGTTGTTGCTTTTTTTTTTTATAAAACATAAGAAAAGTTATGAATTCAATTCATAAAAAATAGAAAAAATGGAAAAAAAAATATCCCGATAAAAAAATAGACAGGAATTCGACAAGGCACAGGCTCCACGTACGTCAAGACGTACGATGTATTTTTTTTTTTTACCTCGTACGTCAACAGAATGAACTCTTATGATATGCAGTTTATATTATGATATTATTACTTACACAATGATGGTGCTCAAAATCAGCGATCGTTTTAACACATTTAAAGAGTAAACAGAACTAATGAGAACTCTTATTTACTGCAGACGTTGATGACGCCATTTACTGTTAAAAATCGGAGATATTTTTTTTTATTCGGGGACCATAAAAAGATATTGCTCCACACCCTAACCCTATCCCTAATCCTATCCCTATCCCTAACCCTATCCCTAACCCTACCCCTAATCCTAACCCTAATCCTAACCCTAATCCTATCCCTAACCCTAACCCTAATCCTATCCCTAAGCCTAATCCTAATCCTATCCCTAACCCTAATATTATCCCTAACCCTATCCCTAACCCTATCCCTAATCCTATCCCTAATCCTATCCCTAACCCTAT
The DNA here is from genome assembly GCA_021962125.1 of Bulinus truncatus. NCBI lineage: Eukaryota > Metazoa > Mollusca > Gastropoda > Planorbidae > Bulinus > Bulinus truncatus. The sequence goes on from JAGDYQ010000336.1 coordinate 563,445, forward strand.
CCCTAACCCTATCCCTAACCCTATTCCTAACCCTATCCCTAACCCTATCCCTATCCCTAACCCTAATCCTTTCCCTAACCCTAATCCTATCCCTAATCCTATCCCTAATCCTATCCCTAACCCTATCCCTAACCCTATCCCTAACCCTAATCCTATCCCTAACCCTATCCCTAACCATATCCCTAATCCTATCCCTAATCCTATCCCTAATCCTATCCCTAACCCTATTCCTAACCCTATCCCTAACCCTAACCCTATCCCTATCCCTAATCCTTTCCCTAACCCTATCCCTAACCCTATCCCTAATCCTATCCCTAATCCTATCCCTAACCCTATCCCTAACCCTATCCCTATCCCTAACCCTAATCCTGAAAAAAATGTGGAAAAAAAAATTTATGATTTATAAAAAAATGACCATCAATAGATATTGCACCACACCCTAACCCTATCCCTAACCCCCTATCCCTAACCCTGATCCTGAAAAAAAAAATTTGACTAAAAAAATTTATGTCTCGAGTAGGAATCGAACCCGCACATAGCTAGCCAAACTGGGTCTCAGCCAAGCGAACAACCTACATCACTAGCGCGCCACACAAACTAACCTGTCATTTTAATGCATAATTAGAAAAAATTGCGAAAAGGAAATAACTTTAAATCATAAGAGTTCATTCTGTTGACGTACGAGGTAAAAAAAAAATACATCGTACGTCTTGACGTACGTGGAGCTAGTGCGTATTCAAAAACATTTTTTATAATTTTCAACTCAATGTATGTTGATTTATTATTTAAATATTGTTTATTATTATTTAACTGACCAATGTACATTCACATTTCTTAAATTTTACAACTCAGTCGATTGATTACCTATCTTCGATATATAATTTTTTTATTGAAATAATTTTATTTCTTGTGTTCATGACGTCCCAATTATATACTGTCAATATTTACTAATTGACAAATTAACAAAAACATGACTTGACGGAAAATACAGAAATAAACAAAGATAAAAAGTGAAATTGGCAAATCGAAAGTTTTATTGAAAATATTTTGAGTCCAAACACATTAATGTACAGAAGGTAAACAACATAAGAATAAATAAATATATTGATGACAATAATAAACAAACAACATTAGAATAAATAAATATATTGATGACAATAATAAACAAACAACAAATGTTTATGCTCATGGCATATAATAATAGAATGACATACAAAAAAATACAACACCGCCATATTGTTTGTTTAAAAACAACTCACCAGGCAGTACCAGTCCCGCTGTAATTAAGTTTAGAATTTAAACTTCCACTGTGGACAAGTTGATACCACCACCCACCACCACCATCATAACCCACACAATGAACTTTGGCTCCACTACTACCTGGACATGTAAATGTTGTGTAGGTAAATTTATTTAATCTATCACCCACCTTGTATCTGTCCACCCAGCGACCAACACTGACCTGTTTACTACATCCATGAGGATGGGACACTATGAAGTTCAACTTGTCCACATCTCGAGATTCTCTGTATTTGTTGTAGACCTTCCTCCAGACATCATCATAATGTCCCCACAACATGTCCAGTTTATCTCCCAGATTTTTGTCACATGTCACACATTTCAACACACACCAGTCTCTCTCAATGTTTACATCATCAACACTGACCTGATCAACACTGACCACTGGACTGTCTTCTCTATCATAAAACAATCTCAATGACGAGTGGCTGGCCTCAATATCATCAAACACAACATGTGTGGCTGTGACCACATCAAACTCCCACCACACGTGGCTGGCTGTGTCTGAATGTTTACATTTTGTACACCAACATGTTGTGTAGTCCTTCCAATGTTTATATCCATATATATCACTATATCCATCTGTAAACTTGTTCACTCTACTCACCATCCCACTTCCTGTTTTCAAGTTTGTTTTGTCTCTCATGTTGTAAAATGGATATGAAAATTTTCTCTTTGGCCAAAACTCTGGTCTGTATGGACTGGTCATTTTAACATCAACTCTGACTGTCAGGTCAGCTGTAACTTTGATCAGTTCATACAGATCATTGTCACGATGACCTTCAGGTAGATGGTTTAATGTAAATGTATCAACATGTATAAACTTTATATGACCTGGATTTTTCTTACAGCCAATAAGATGTTTGTGTAGATCAGCTTCTCCACCTTCTGACATCTGAGTTTCATGATCACCTGAACAGACAAATCAACTTACAATTTTAAAATGGAAAATTTATTGCTACACATTAAAATATCAAATATATCAAGTCCAATTATTATGTCTGTTATATTATAAAAATGTAAACAATATTACTAAATTGTGTTTGATTTTACCAAAAAGCTGTTTGCCCATTGTCTGAGTTTCACAGTCCACCAATTGACTTTAGACCTCAGTTGTGATACAATTTTAAGTCTGAAATAAACAGATCAATAATTCATAAAATAATATTATAGATGACTTAAATAATAGGATCATAAAGTTAAATTAAATATTTGAATAAAAACTCATTTGAACAATGTTCAAGTCAACACACAATTCCTGTAATAAAAACACTTACCATTACATTTAATAATTTATCTTCTATTATTTCAGTCATTCAATTTTTCTGACATCTGAGTTTTTTCTTGATCACCTGACAATGTATACAATTTAACATTAAATGCATCAAAAGTTTTAACTTAAGAGAAATCAGAATATACAATTTAGATATTATGTTTTGTATTACACCAATGACACATATTTGTTTACATAATATATTTTACCTGAAAGTGTTTCTTTACGTTGTGTCAGTTACACTGTCTACCAAGAGACTTGGGAACTCTGCTAAAAAAAAAAAAAATCAATATCAGGTATTATGTCAACTTGTATTCATCTTTACAAAATTAGTTTTTAATTATATGTATATTTTTTATCATTTTCACTTACATTGAGGAATAACAATAATTTAAGACAAACAGAATAAAAGTATTTAAAACATTTTTTTTTTTATTTATAGCCATTTTAAAAAGGCAGTGGCTTCGAATACGACCGGGTGTGTTTCGTATTTTTTTTTCCGAGACACGACCAGCAAACTTTGATGACGTCAGTAAACAGAATGAATGAGAACTCTTATTTACTGCAGACTTTGATGACGTCATTTGCTGTTAATAATCGGAGATATTTTTATATTTGGCTCTAATTTTTTTCGAGTCTGTCCAAGCCTCATAAATAAAGTCATTTGCTGTTAATAATCGGAGATATTTTTATAATATTTTTTTAAAAATAAATACGGCTTTGAATTATATATTTTAGTTGTCAGGATATATGTCTAAGACTAAGAGTTTTCGGGTCTGCCCAAGCCTAATTAAGTCGGACGAATAAAACAAAAAATTATGCGCTAAATTAGTAGCTATCGTACCCCCCTCCCCCAGAAAGCTAACACTCGTTAATTCGTCTCCGTCAGTATTTGGTTCGATTCTCGGATATAAATGCTTCCCCATCCCCTCTATTTTTGTTTCTTAATCATATTATTATTTAGTAAATTTGAAATATGTAGGCTTCTCTGAATTTTTTAAAGTGTGACGCAAAAATTATGGTAAGGAAAAGTTATGTAATATTTAGCCTTAGGACTAGCTATACCCTGCAAAGCCTTTGCAGGAAGATAAAATATTGTAAAGCCATTGCCGAACCTAGGATTTGGGGGCCTTGCATTTTGACATTCGATACCATGACATGAGATTATGTTCTTAATATTTAATGTAAAAAATAATTTTGGGGTCTCCCTCAAGCTGAAGCCCGGCGGGACTTTCGATTTTGGACCCCCATCCCTTAAAATTGTTACGCCTCTGTGTTCAGCTTTGATACATATTTTCAAAATATTTTTTTTTTAAGTTATGAAATAGTTAAAAAAAACCTAATTAGTTGTTGTTTCTTTTTTTTTACAACATCCTAAAATATAAATTATTTCAATTTTTAAAAAAAATGTCAAAGATATCTAGTTAGTTAATTTTCATTAAAACAACTAAAAGGATACATTCTGAAAAAAAAACACAATAAAAAAGTTATGTTTCAGGTAGGAATCGAACCCTGATATAGTCAGCATAAAAATGAGTCACAGACCAAACGGTTTCACCACTGTGACAGGAAGACACACAAGCAAAGTTGCAATTTTAATATTTAAGTAGACAAAATTACTCGTTCCCGCGAAAAGAAAATAACTTTAAATCATAAGAGTTCGATCTGTTTACTGGCGTCATCAAAGTTTGCTGGTCGTGTCTCGGAAAAAAAATACGAAACACACCCGGTCGTATTCGAAACCACTGCGTTCACAGTATCGATTAAAGTTTGTAAAAACATAGCTATTTTATTTTTAACATTTTATTAACTTACTATAGTAGTTTGTAATAAAAAATGGCAGAGTGTGTTCAGTTATGACGTCAATATGTAAATATAATTGAAAAAAAAACATTAACAACAACATAATACAAACAAACATTAGCCACATATTTAATATATTACTTAAGAATAAAATTGTTGCTTGTCTAATATCGATATCATTATTCAAAGATCGAGATGTGATATTCTAAACCAGTATTTCGTCAACTTAATTCATTTATGTTTGTTTAATTTAATTATCATTAATAATGAGGGCCACAGAAAGTATTTTAATCATAATTAATTTCTGTTTATTAAAGAGTTTTACAACTTGCCTTAGCTAGTCTAAATATATTGACTGTTTACTAAACTTGAGTGTTTACTCTCTTATTTTTTTATGATTGATATGTAATGCAAATGATTAAAGGGAAATTTTCCCACACTATATAATATACAATATTTCCAAGGGACTTTTCTTCATTTTTAAATATTTGGGAATTCCCAAACAGTGACTAATATCTAATAGTTATTTAAACACAGTACAAGTCATGGCCCGCACATGGTCGAAGCAATCTGTTGCCAACTTAACAATAAGTTAAAAATAAAATTTCAAATGTACAACATTACCAAAGGTAACCACGTACAGTGGCCCAACCACGGCTCAAGCCCCCCCCCCCGAGAACAAATCATCAATACATATTTTATTGTATAAAGTTACTAAAAAGACTGTCAAGCTGTCTTCTTTCTATATGTGAGCCCCCCCCCCTCCAGCATTTTTTGCTGGTTACGCCACTGACCACGTATATGGTTAGTGGGATCCTCTATATTGTTTGTTAAATTGTAAAATATAATGTACATATCCTAAATATTCTGGCTCATTGGGAGCCGCACAAAACCTATCGAGTCGCTGCATGTGGCTTTAAGAGCTACATTTGGCTACCCATGTAAAACAGTCTATGGCAGTAATGCATATGATACACTGGAAATCAATTACTATGTCCGATAAAAAACCATAGGCCTAATTAGTATTAACCAGAACAAACATATGTAATCTACATATTCTTATTAAATTCAATATACACGTCAAAGTATAAGGTGGGGTCTGTCTTATTTTGTCAACTCAATTGAAAATAATTAGCAAAAGTGGATCCCTATAGACTGGTAAGACAAACTGATTTTCTAAAGACTGGTGAGACAAACTGATTCGGTCAAAGTTGGAGGTTTAGTCCATTGTTTAGTTCTTCACTTGGTTCTTTTGAAAAATGTAGAAAATTGATATTTACTTTCATTTTATTGAATAATTAGACTAAAAAACACGGCGACACGCCCACTTTACGCCATTTTTTTGTACCGGTGATTGGTCAAGTTTTTTTACCTGACCTTTTTTTTACTGCAGCGCATGGCTCTTTTACCACTACTGAGTTTAGTGATTGTCGGACAGGAATGTTTAAATGTTATATTGCTAGGGACTTGGACAGATAGTGTCGTTTACTATTTGTATAATGCCAAAGATGACAATCTCAACAATACATAATGTTCGAAATGAAAAATTGTGTAATCAGTCTGTCCAAAGAAAAGACGGATCAATACTATACAGAGTAGAAACATTAAATTTAGTGGGGTAGGGGTATGCGAGTTTCACTATAAGGGACATGGAGACCAAGTAAAATGGAGACACGGCTGATCATCTCCACAACAGATAGTATCTGCAGGGAAAGGAGTAGACGGGGCTAAGGTTTCACTTGGACATAGGTTACGCAGAGTACATTATTCAGAGTAGAAACACGTTCAGGTGGAAGGCTTTTGAGGACCCCTATTGGGTATCCTTGGCTTCGTATCTAAGAGTATAAGGGCCGACTCAGTGATGACCCGTATTTTATTTGTGTTTCTGCCATACACTGTATCACCAGTAATTAGACGTACAACACGTGAATATTTTCAATCGACAAGTCTTGTGTAACAACATAAATATATATTTTATTTACACAAAGGCACTAGTCCGTAACAGGATCTGATGGCTTATAAACATAAAGCAAAGATAATCCAAAAATGCAGCAAAATAAATCCAATATAAATGAATAAAGTGTAGGGCGTTTCTCTCTCTCTCTCTCTCTCTCTCTCTCTCTATATATATATATATATATATATATATATATATATATATATATATATATATATATCTCATTTATCAATTCTATTCTGAAAGACCACTCAGTCGAATGCCAAAAACTATCTTTCGTCACTCACGTATCTTTTCACATGTGACCCCCTGACCAATCATTCATCTACGCTCCTTTCTCTGTCAATTAGGGGTGGAGCTAACTTCGCGCCTTAGATGGGACGGGGGAGGTGGAGGTACGTCATTCTGACAAAAGACAAAAGTTACTGGACATCTATCCTTTGTCGGCATTTAAACAGGGGCCGAGTGGTCTTAGAGAATCCCGAGTGGAATGTAACACCCCTATGTAACATTCCTCAGCTTCCGCTTGGTTCGTTAGCATGCCAGCCCTTCATCTAGCTCCGCTGGCCACCTGCGATATAAAGTAATTACGGGGGTGGGGTAGGAAGGGAGGGGTGGGAGTAATGGAACATATACTCTTGCACATGTCTCTTATATTTATTAATACTATTAGAGAGTGGCCGTGCGAGACAAGGGTTGGAATAAAGTGGGAATGTTTCAGCCAAATTACTCACAACCCGTGACAAATTGGGTCGTGAAAGTAATACTAGTTTGATTTTTGAGATAGAAAGACAAATATTATTGCGACGTATCTAAAATCCACTGTCTCCACAACAGCTAATCTCCGTTTATCGTTCCATCTAAAGGAGAAATTTGTAGTACGTTTAGACGGACTAAGAAATATTTATGATATGAATACGTTACACAATTTGGCTTAATTTGGGTCTCAAAGCTAAAATTCAGATTTATTGCTTGTTTTGCAATGACATAGTGGTAACACGGCTTACCATCTCCACAAAAGTAAATAAAAATTAAGGAAAATTTATTTTATTGGTCCATCTAATAACATGAGCGTAAGGGTAGGCTGTCATTTAAACAGTACTTCCTTTAAAAGAAGTAGATTTGGACACAGAAGCCAAAAGTTAATTGACAAGAGCGAGTACTAGGCAAATCAGCCGACATACTAACTACATTAATGGCTCCTTGTATTCGATAAGGTCATACATTGTTTGTAGACAACTGGTACAGTAGCCCATAACTGTTCGTGTGGCTGTACGACAATGACACAAATGCATATGAGACTGTAAAAACAAATCAAAAGAATATGCCAACAATATCATGCAAATTGAAAAAAGCAGATATTTTCACAGGTCAACAGACAAATTACTCGCCATCAAATGGTGGGACAAACGTGACGTTTAGATGCTAACCACATGCCATAGATAAGAAACTGTTGAAACCGACAAAAAAGACTGGAAAAGTGATGAGCCAATGGTAAAACCTAAATGTGTTGTTAATTACAACAAATGTATGGGTTTGGTGGATAAAACTGAAATGCTTCTTAGTTCAGTTGAATCAATTAGAAAAAAAAAACAAAAAAACTATAAAGTGTTTTTTTCATTTACTGGATATTGCTATTCTAAATTCTCACTCTTTATTCAAGTCAGTGACTGAAAAAAAATCATTCCTTTGGCAGACTTTCATTTAAGTTTGATAAAAGAATTACTCGCTCAACATTCCACCAACAGAAGAACCAACTGTGGAGGGCGTAAAAGCATTGATCTGCCATTACGATTAGTCCAGCGAAAAACACAAAACAAAAAGGTCTTACTAGAAGGTGTGTCGTGTGCGCTTATCAGAAAACTCGCAAAGAATCCAGATACATGTGTAAGGAATGTGACGTACCGATTGTGTGTCACACCATGCTTTGAAGTATTTCATACCAAAATGCTTTTAAACTGCATTGAAACAATGTTTATATATTTATTATTTTTTCCTCAAAATAAAATCACATTTTACCTTTACTTATAATTTTTTTTTAATTATTAAAATCATGGAATGACAATTTAAATAATCACATAACATACAAAAATACACTCATTATAATTTACAACAATGTAATTCAAATGATGTATATGGCTTACTGCGATAAGATGATTTGTTATTTAATGGTATTTGTTTTGTCCAAGTTGCGGCTGCTAAGTTATGTTATAAAAGAAACGTCAATACAAAAAAAATCAAAATCATGAATTATTTTTAACACGATTTCATAGCGTGACTATGATTATTTCACTCTCTTCACTCTCTCTCTCTCTCCCTCCCTTCCTCTCTCTCTCTCTCTCTCTCTCTCTCTCTCTCTCTCTCTCTCTCTCTCTCTCTCTATTTTATTAATCTTTCTATTCTACGTGTTATCATCGCTCCTCCCAAACACCCTGAAACGTTCATAATTATACAGACAGTGATACTACCCACCCATTATTTTCTGGCTACTCCCATCACACTCTACCTAAACGGCTTAAGAACCTATTTTGGCCTTATTAATTATAAATCTACATCTCTAATCTTTTGTCATATATTTCACACTAGTATGTGTGTTTATCTCATTAGATCATGAAACTGTGTAGTTGTTGAAATAAAACACCTGCTGGGGTCAAACTGAAAAGGAAAAACAGGGACAATGATTGGTCTATAGATGGTGTACGTGCACACTTAACAGCTTAAAATCATAGCGCTAGATATGTACATAATTTATTATGATTTAACTTTAATTTTGTTTAAAATACTTCAGAAAAAATATAGTAAAAGTTGTTTATTTTGAGCCATTTTGTGGCATATCAGTATTATTATTTGTACATTTAGCGTTGAAATGTCCAACATAAAGAGATGGACATCAAGAGCAGCGGCAATTAATGCACTGTGCAGTGAAGTAAATGGGGTGTATGGTATATTTCAAGATATGTCACAGTATGCTTGATGTAACTTTGTACTAAATCTGGCTCAGCCAATTAAAAACGTTAAATTTAATTCTCATTAATGTGACTACTTAGGCTAGGCTAGTAAGGACAAATCTAAGTGCATTATAGCTATGATGCATATAAGTTTAAAAGGTGCCATTTATATTATTAAAATACTGGAATTAAATTATGTCAATTGCTACAGATAATGATCAACGATGGATGTTCCACATCTATAATTAGAGAAGACAGAAAAACGCTTGAGAACAATACAGAAAAGTCAATACATGAAGTGATCTTACACACTAATTAAACATGAAATGTGTAGTTAAAAGATGTTTTTTTTAATGTTTTCACACTTTTGTGCCATCCGCAGCTCTGCGGATAGTTTTGTGCCGTATAATTGACAATCAGATAGTCGACACGGTACAAACAAAATTTATTGAAGAGCCACATAGTGATATATAATATTTGAGGGCTGGAGATGTGTTCCAAATTTTGTTAACTCTCGTTTTTTATGGCAGGCAACTCGTTGATTTTGTTATATTAGTCAAATTAGATTTTAATGATTTTAATGATAAGAGGGCGGGGGGCGGTAGAGTTTGAAGTTTGTCATTTCACGTTTTATTTGGGATGGGGTTATTTGTTATATCTTGTGTTTTTAGTTTTCAATTGTGATGATGCTTCTATAAATAGAAAGTAGCCTAACACGTACACACAGCACACACACATTAAAAATAAAATGGCCTACCCTATGTTCTTAGTAATAGAATATTAGGTACTTGCCATTGAGGGAGGGAGAAAGTATATAAGGCTGAAAGCAGCAGTAATTTACAACTGTTTGAATGTGTTTCGTTTCACAAACGTCTATAGACTTTGAATTAATAAATCTACATCAACTCCGAAGATACAGAAGTAACCAGAATTTGTTATACAACCCACCAGAAGTTCATGGTAGTAAATAATATAATATACATACAACTGTTCTACAAATAAGCATAACTATGACAACCAGTTAGCCCAGTTTGAATGAAAGTGCTAGTTATGTGCACACATTTATAAAGATGTATATACAAGAAATATTGAAACGGTAAAATACTTTTTAGTGTCGAAAGTAATTATCTTGTTTTTGTTTGTGTAGTTAGTTTAAATTAATAAGTGGTGTACATAGTGGAATAACAAAACTCTCAAATTTAGTAGTTTTATAGTCTATTATACTTTAAATTGTTAAAAGAATTTCCCTTTCTTTTGTGGGTAAAGTTTATATACAACATTAAAAATAGCACACCAGACCAAAAAAAAACAGCTTCAAAACTCATTACATTCATAAACCAATGCAAAACTTGAGATGCCATTCTGCTATATCCGTCTTTATATAAAAAAGGTCATCGGGGCAGATGAAGTCTAGAATTCATCTGTTTCTATAACCTCGGCATAAATAGGGATTGTGTTGTTAGCACAACGCCCAGCCGCCTTTACTTCCCCAACTTAAGTCAGGTACCCGTTTAAAGCTGGGTGGATTTGTGGGATGACTTTGAAACAAATTTCACCTGGAAAATTTCCACATGGTTCTCACAGTGGATCGAACCCATGACTCTCAGTTCGACATTCAAGTATCTACTCTACTCGGCCATCCGTCCCTCTTTATATAAACACTATCAAAAAAGTAATTCACTTCGGGCTCTATAAGAATTTAATAAATTGACACAAACATTCTATCATAGTGTATTGTCATCAAGAATACACTAATGGCATGTTATTTTGTTATATATAAAGTTAAAACAGTTTTATTTCATATAATAGTTGTATCAATCATTTAAAATAAATTTTTACTACGACGAAAAATAGAACGCGTCATTTCGTATTATTATTTGACCGCGAAAAAGTAATAGACTAAAAACAAAATGGTCGCTTTCTGTGTTTAACAATTTTATTATAAACAGAATATCTGAAATAGAGTAGATGAATTTATAAGGCTGTGGCTATACGGACTATAAAATATGATTGTTATTCAGACCCGTGACAAATATGCACTAAGCTTAGCTATATTTAAACTTCATTAGACGGAACCCGAAAAAATAATACTACAGAGTCCTCTTAGTGGAACCATAAACACTGAGTAACGATTAAATCATACAATTCAAACAATTATAAAAAAAACAATAATAAAGTTTATGTATAGCTAAGCTAAGTACATATTTGCCACGGGCCCGAATAACAATCAGCAGGCCCGTAACCAGGTCAAACTAAGCAGGGGGGGGCACCAATACCCAGCATGGGGGTACCTTCTCATTTTAGTTACTTTTTCTTTATTTTTTCCTCTTTTCCTTCTTTTTAAGCGGGGGGGGGGGCACTCCACACCCAGCGGGAGGGGGGGTGCACTCAATACCTACACTACTTGTTGTGAGAAATGTCAAGATACAAACACAGCCAGCGACATGTGGTTTGAGTATAATGTACACACAGTCACACATGTGGTGCTTAATGACATTAAGGAAAGTCGCACGTCCTTGAGATTGTTTTATGATAGAGAACACAGTAAAAAGATCAGTGTTGATCAGGTCAATGTTGATAATGTAAACATTTAAAGAGACTGTTGTGCGTTGAGATGTGTATCATGTGACAAAGATCTGGCCGACGAACTAAAAAATGTTGACAAAAACAAGGTGGGGAGTAGATTTCATACATTTACCTATGCAACGTGTCTATTTCCAGGTAGTAGTTGATCCATAGTTAACTCACTTATGTAAATCGTGTGTGGTTCTAAGAACCTGTCAACAGTGAACGCTTAAAACATAAACTTTATCGAAGGTGACTTGTGAAGACTTGTAAAAAAATCTTAATATAATTAAAAAAAATTGTTTGTTTATTGTAGCCATTAATATTTTAGATCATTTTGGTATTCGATACATTATTTTTTTAGGTGGAGCATTATTTATATAGTTGTAATAAAATTTAAAAAAAAAATATATTGATAAGTATTTTTTCCTGTCTTGTTATGTTTTAAATGTCATGTCGAAGTGTTTTTTCCTGTTCAACAATTAACTAAGTATACATTTTAATGAGTGATTGGAGTTGTAAAGTAATACAATTACTGACATAAATAAACATTCACGTTTTGAAAAGAAGTTACGGCATGATTTTAATTTCACTAGATAGTGTGAAACTGACCGAATGTTAAAATGTATGTACTATACAGTTATGATGATTTTAACAGTTAATCTTAAATCTTTGTAATAAGCTTACAATCATCGGTTTAAGAAATTTGAGATAATGTTTTAGAACGAACAACGATTGACCTATCAATAAAATGGTAATCATTAATAGAACATGTACTTGTTTTAGTCTGTTTTAGAGACTTCCTAAGAAATATTTTTGTAGAATATACATCTTTCTGCTGTATATGTTGTCATTAGTTGTTTATAGGACCTAAGATATTTGATCTCATCCTTACCTCAATAGGGCTATATAGTGCTCTTCTTTCATTCCCACCATAACCAGTAGTGCATTGGCCACGAATGCACCGCGGGATAAATAGTAAGTAAGTAGTAGTAGTAAAGTTCCCTTAGCCTTAACGAGCCATCGGGGCAGATGAAGTGTAGAATTCATCTGTTTCTATAACCTCAACATATAAAGGGATTGTGTGGTTAGCACAACGCCCAGCCGCCTTTACTTCCCCTACTTAAGTCAGGTACCTATTTAAAGCTGGGTGGACTTGTGGGACGACTTTGCACTGAATTTCACCTCGAAAAATTCACCGAGGTTCGAACCCAGGACTCTCAGGTCGACAGTCGAGTGTCTACACCACTCGGCCATCCGTGACAACTTTAACTAAAGCATGAACATCTGGAAAAGTCCATTTATTAATCCTCTGTGGTGTCTTTCTCCTTAGTTGATGAATGATGAGCTATATTAGATATTAGTACAGCACACGTTATCTATGATTTAGGCGATCATTACAACAGTACATCACACGTCTACTATGACTAAGGCGATCTTTACAACAGTACATCACACGTCTACTATGACTAAGGCGATCTTTACAACAGTACATCACACGTCAACTATGACTAAGGCGATCTTTACAACAGTACAGCACAAGTTATCTATGATTGAAGCGATCTTTACAACAGTACATCACACGTCTACTATGACTAAGGCGATCTTTACAACAGTACATCACACGTCTACTATGACTGAGGCGATCTTTACAACAGTACATCACACGTCTACTATGACTGAGGCGATCTTTACAACAGTACATCACACGTCTACTATGACTGAGGCGATCTTTACAACAGTACATCACACGTCTACTATGACTGAGGCGATCTTTACAACAGTACATCACACGTCTACTATGACTAAGGCGATCTTTACAACAGTACGTCACACGTCTGCTATGACTGAGGCGATCTTTACAACAGTACATCACACGTCTGCTATGACTAAGGCGATCTTTACAACAGTACATCACACGTCTCCTATGACTAAGGCGATCTTTACAACAGTACATCACACGTCTACTATGGCTAAGGCGATCTTTACAACAGTACATCACACTTCTACTATGACTAAGGCGATCTTTACAACAGTACATCACACGTCTACTATGACTGAGGCGATCTTTACAACAGTACATCACACGTCTACTATGACTGAGGCGATCTTTACAACAGTACATCACACGTCTACTATGACTGAGGCGATCTTTACAACAGTACATCACACGTCTACTATGACTAAGGCGATCTTTACAACAGTACATCACACGTCTGCTATGACTGAGGCGATCTTTACAACAGTACATCACACGTCTGCTATGACTAAGGCGATCTTTACAACAGTACATCACACGTCTACTATGACTAAGGCGATCTTTACAACAGTACATCACACGTCTACTATGGCTAAGGCGATCTTTACAACAGTACATCACACGTCTACTATGACTAAGGCGATCTTTACAACAGTACATCACACGTCTGCTATGACTAAGGCGATCTTTACAACAGTACATCACACGTCTACTATGACTAAGGCGATCTTTACAACAGTACATCACACGTCTACTATGACTAAGGCGATCTTTACAACAGTACATCACACGTCTACTATGACTAAGGCGATCTTTACAACAGTATATCACACGTCTACTATGACTGAGGCGATCTTTACAACAGTACATCACACGTCTACTATGACTGAGGCGATCTTTACAACAGTACATCACACGTCTACTATGACTGAGGCGATCTTTACAACAGTACATCACACGTCTACTATGACTAAGGCGATCTTTACAACAGTACATCACACGTCTGCTATGACTGAGGCGATCTTTACAACAGTACATCACACGTCTGCTATGACTGAGGCGATCTTTACAACAGTACATCACACGTCTGCTATGACTAAGGCGATCTTTACAACAGTACATCACACGTCTACTATGGCTAAGGCGATCTTTACAACAGTACATCACACGTCTACTATGACTAAGGCGATCTTTACAACAGTACATCACACGTCTGCTATGACTAAGGCGATCTTTACAACAGTACATCACACGTCTACTATGACTGAGGCGATCTTTACAACAGTACATAACACGTCTACTATGACTAAGGCGACCTTTACAGCAGTAAAGTACTCGTCCTAAATGACTGCATCATGTATGTGGGATAATTAAAGAAAGTGTCTAAATCTATCAGACTTGGTGATAGTTATTGCAAAGCATCCGACATTGGATAAAACCAAAAGACAACATAATGAACAAGTCAATGAAGTCACTTTTGTTTCAAAAACATCTCCAAAATCTAATATGTCAGCTATATGGCAAAAAGGTCACTTTGCTTGTTTCTACAAACGTGGCACACAGAACCTCTCAACTGTAGGTAGACATTGTTACACAGGCGTTGGTTTATTTCTCTGCTACATTATTAATCATGCTTTGCTTTTAGAAGGTCATCACTGATAAACAAGGCGCGAGTTACTGGAATCTAGAATCATAACCAGACGATTTAATACATCCAGAATATTTCTGACAGTTGTTCTGGCCTCAGAAGCAAACCATAAATCACGTGTTCATCCACTTTGAAAATTAACATTCACTATTTTGTTTTTTAATTCGCATCAATGGTGACCTGAACATTAGCATTTCCAAGTTCAAACTGACACCATTATATTTCTGGAGCTGAAAGCAGTGTAGAAAACTCGTATATTTTTTTTTGAAGATCCTACTTATAAAGCAGCTATCTTGTCGTCCGGGCCGCGGCGGTGTGTGGGGAATCCGTTCTATAAATAAACGACCTCCAGTAAATAAATAAAACAATATAATTTGATAAAGTAATCACGTGACCAGCAAGGTCACGAAAACAAAATTCAAAATGGCGCCCATTGCTTCGATTCGATATTTATTTTTTTGAAAAATCTACAGTTTTAAATAGTTTCTGTTGTTTTTTTTTATTATGAAATGTATAAGTCCTAAATATTAAATAATAAAAATAATAATATTATATAATATCATTCAAATTATTTTCGTTTTTTTACAACAGATAACATTTGAACATCGTCAAAGTGAGCCAAACGTAAACAATAAGAAAAGGTCAAGGTCACTATCGATCGCCTTCATAAATACAGTTTATAATATTAAAACAAGAAATTCTGTAAATTTCTATACAAATTAAGTCACTATCTACATTTGTGAAAAACAGAACTTCTGCATCCGAACTATTTGTAAATATTACATTTGCTAATATAAAGGTGAGAGGTATACCACATGGTATTACCTGTGACAGAGCACGAAATCGATGATCATGTTGAACGGTGTTAAGATTAGGAAATGGTGAAGTAATGAATAATGATAACTTGGGCGATGAAGTGGTTGAAATTCCCAATTCAATATTATGCACTGGCAATTTAATTACTGAAATCTATGGAACTAATTTGAAAATAAGTGCAATTAAGGACACCATGTCCCACAGTGCAATTTTGTGTCCCGAAAATGATGACGTCGAGAAGCTAAATGGAGAAAATATGGACTTGCTGGAAAAAGAATACGTGACCTACTTAAGTGATGATTCGATTAGGTGATGACTAATTTTCCTGTTAAACTGCTGCTTATTAGGAAGGTGGCATAAATCAGCAACTAATTTACCTAATCAAATTAATTAAATTGATTGGGAAGGGGTTTCACATTACACCTAGATTTCCCGGGCAACACCGGGCTTAATATCTAGTGAATATATAATTGGCAAGATGTCATACGTATATGCAAGAAGATACCAGGTGACAAAGTGTACCACCAAGATGTATGGACAGCACTTTAATGCTGCGACAGGTCAGACATTTTCTTTTTTTACAAGTATCGTCAAGGTTTGACAGTTTAACTGGAGGTGCAGGTTAGTGCTATTTGCAGGACAATGATAAAATGTTCAGCAAATAAAGCTTTTAAAGGTTTGAATCTTCGCCGACCTTTTGATTGGAAGCACTGTTAGTAATATATGTTTAATAATACGCATCCAAACATGTAGAAATCATAAATATGCCAGCTAAATAATTTGTTGTTAATATATTATCTTGACTGAACTATTAGGGCCACATTGGTAAATACTACATTATACATGTTTATTTCCTAAATCTTATAAATCACCAATAGGAGGATTTTGTAGTGACTGCCCCCTCATTCCTTTTCACCTTACTAGGTAGTTTAATGGCTATGGAGGCACCACGGGACACATAGCAATGAAATAAATTGTGTGATAATATTCAATTAAAGGCTGACTGTCCCCCCATCCCCTGAGTTTAAACCCGTTTATGTTAACATATTTTCTTTCAAAAGCTTTGTCTATATGTATTGAAAATAGAAAAGTTCCGTATAGTTTTTGTTCAATGTATTTTTTGCCAATACAGAACATTTAATATTTTGATGTCTTGTTAATTGATTTTTTTTGTGCAAACCTGTTTTATGTTTTTGTTTCGGACCATTTAACAACTGATCATGAAACAGAAAAATTAATCCATTACTCCGTGCCAAGACCGGGTACAAATTTAGTTCTACATTATAAACATAAAATTTGTTAAATTCTATGAATTTCCGGTTAATGTAAAATTATTTCTTATGCTTGAGTGTCATAAACCAATTAAGGTACCCCTTCCTCCCTCTGATTTTTAGTTCAACCGGTTTAAATACTGACTGCTTATTTATAGCACGACACTAAATGTATGTATCTAACAAGTGGAACATTTGTTGACAGAGACTCAGAACATTTTTCTATGTATTTTTAGAATCAACAACGTCAATATGAAATGGCAATATGAAATTTACCGTAATAGTATTCTATATGACAGAACACTTTAAATGACATTTTTTTTACTTGTGACATTCAAATTCTGTTCAATTTACATTCTAAAGCGCCCGCCCCAATTTTGAAACAAAAGAGGAAATTAATAAAAAAAAGTAAATTAACCCAAAAAAATATATAAAGTTGTGTTGGTAATTACAACTAAAGAAAGACTGCAACAAAATAACATAATATAGTTGTAGAAAAAAAGAAGAGACGTAATTAATTTGTTTTATAAATAGTTCTGACCTCATTAATCAATGGTATGACATAGTTTTAATTTAATCCTCAAGCTGGTTTTATATTTCTGTGACTAGTTTCAGGTAGCCTATATCGTGGCAATGGGGTGGCTCTGTCAGCCATGCATAGCAACCAGATAATTTCGCTCGGTTAGATTCATTCAGAGCTTATTTATAATTAAGAACGTTTTTTTACATCTAGATTAAATAGTTTAAATTATCTGTTTCAATGTAAGGTAAGGATATCATATTTTACGTATTTCAAACCATTAGATTCAATACTGTACACAATGATTAACTTATTGATTTAGTATAGTACCCTAATTTGGTTAAACAGTTGTATGAATAAACACAGTTAAACGTCCATATAGCTGTTACAAATGATGGGTTGCGCAAAATGATAGGCCGCAAAAAAATAATTAATATTAAAACTCATTCTTGTTTGTTACCAGAAGAGATATGATACAATTGTATCATGACTCTATGCAGGTTCATGAAAATAGTGATATGCTTTTATCTTTACCCTGTAAGATTATTGTAGGTATTCAAATGTAAAATTTAGTTTTGTAAGCTCAAACATTAAATACGTCTTTGAAAACAACAGTCACAAAAATGTTTAATTGAAATGAACTTTCAAACTTCAGCAAAAACGCTCACGCCATTGTCAGAACAACATTTATTTGGGCATACACCACTAGGTAGCGACCGATAATCGGATGGGTATCTGTATCGGACCGATATTGGCACTATCTGTTAATATCGGATCGACCGATTTTTGTAGGGAGCGACCGATAGTCGAACCGATGTTGGCACTATGGGTTAACTATCGGACCTGCCGTTTTTGACTGCCGATACATTGTTTTTTTTACAACAGAGTTGCAGAAAAAAATCCGTAAATAACCCAAATTCTATAACCAGATCAGACAAGATTTTAAAAAAAAAGAAAAAAAGAAACCCTTACACAAAAATTGTTACGTCCACAAAAATAGCATCAGCGATATGTTCTTGAAACAATAGGATTGGCATTTTTTTAATTCTACTGTATGACCTTGAATGATACAATTAGTGAACATCTCTGTGTATTTTTTTTCGGGATGGGAAGTTGGGGGGGGGGGGGGGGAACAATACTTACGTGTGGGCGAAGTGTTACAAAATATGACAGGGAAGGGGTGAGCATGGGTTGTAGCACGAGAAAAACACGTGTTTGGCATTGTTGTTGATAAAAAAAAATATCGGTTTCGGTATCTGTATCGGTAAAAAAGCTGGGGAAAAATATCGGTATTGGACTATCGGTAAAAAAGCATATTGGTCGCTCCCTATACACCACCAAGACATAAAGAACACCTAAGGATTCCAGAACTCTACAAAATAGTACATTTACCTTACATACACGGCGCACGACATACGCACTGTCAGCATTAACACTAAAATAACTCAAGTAAACAATAATTATTTCACTTTAATCACAATTTACAGACACAAAGTGCATGATATAATTCTAATACGGTTAGAGGTAACACCCAACACAACACAAATAAAACATCTGGTTCACAAATATAGCATAAAAAGACACAAACAGTACCTCTACAAGACACCGGGAAGACATCTGGAATATATACTTCGATGCAAACAGTGAAACACTGATACCTTGTTATTTAACACTTTCTTTCAAAGACAAAAAATAACCCAATAAAATGCGTGTACAAATACCGGGCAGTAAACAACACTACTTCCATTGTAAGTCAACCGATTATTTCCCTGACAAGAGCACATAAAAACATAACAACTACAGACAGCAAGCTCTTACATAAACACACCCGCTAGAATAAACAGAACCGCTACAACCAACATGTACACACAATTCAATAACAAGATAGCAAAGAAAAACAACAACACTCTATTCGAAAGTAAAGTGTCAAAACACGGGACATAAGCTGAAACTACAAGAAACCCTACACAGACATAACATGTCAACACCAACAACTACCAAACAAAAGAAACAATCTTACCCACACCTAAAACACACAATATAAACTTCAAATACGCAATTGAAAAACAAGTAACTTTCTCCTAATCAGACAGACGATAACTAACACACAGAACATGACAGCCCCTCGAAAAAATAATGCACATAAACCACAAATGGCCCTAGCACACCCACCAAGTACAACAAAGCAAAACACCTGCCACATCTAATCCAACATCTACACAACACATTTTCTGGCTACAAAAAGCATCATCAGAAACAACACTCAACACAATCAGTACATATTAAACAACACTGAACACGAGTTACACATCAGAAAAACCCAACACAAGCAGTATATATCAAACAACACTCAACACGAGTTACACATCAGAAACTACACTCACCACAAGCAGTACATATCAAACAACACTAAACACGAGTTACACATCAGAAGCAACACTCAACACAAGCAGTACATATCAAACAACAATCAATACGACTTACACATCAGAAACAACACTCAACACAAGCAGTACATATCAAACAACACTCAACACGAGTTACACATCATCAACACTCAACACAAGCATTACATATCTAAATAAAATTCAACACAAGCAGTACATATCAAACAACACTCAACACGAGCTATACATCTGCAACACTCAGCAAAAACAGTACATATTAAGCAACAGTCAACACGAGTTATACATTAGAAACACTCAACACAATCAGTATATCTGAAACACCCACATACCTACACTAGGGTGATAAC